>VDFB02112963.1:0-29525 GCA_007258455.2 Sequoia sempervirens
CAAACAGTCTTTGAAACAGAAACCTGAAACGATTTGCTCAAATTTTGCATCCTTTAGGATCATTTAGCCATTACCATAGTGATCTTCAGTTGGAGTTTAGCCTCATCATAGGGTACATATCACCTTGCATTAGACTTCTAGGAAGGTCATTCTTACAAACTTTAGGGTTGATTTACCATCTACACTCTAGAAATGTCATAGTGTCAACAAAATTTGTCATTGAACCTAGTCCTATCAGCTTATACTTTGTCCTACAGAGAGTCTTCCTAGCTCATCAGTCTAGTTAGGAAACTCAGCTTGTCTTTGATCCTCGTCCTACATTGGTTCTTTGACTTAACTAAATTGACACCTTGGTTTGACTTTAGGTAGTTGGTCCCGTCATCTTGGGTATATAGGATTGATCACTTTAGGGTCTTGCTTAGACTTTGCATCTTTAGAGTCTAGACTAGTGTCATCCTAGAACATTCATTATTTGCACAGAAAATCCCAAAAACATAGCTTAGGTTGCATACCTTAGATTTAAGTCACTCTTTTCATTGTCATACCTTAGCCCTCATATCACATACCTTAGTCATACTCCATCTTTCATCATAACCTCACCACCATGTCTTCAATTTACCTTGATATGCGTGCTAGTCAAGTTGAATACCAATTACTCCATAATGGTCAATACCAACAGGCCCTAGACTTCAAAAGACAATATATCCAATCCAAATGCCAATCAATGTCAACCCATGGTCAACTACCCACATATCATTCCTACCAACAATCCATAAGTCCTATTCCTCCATCCATCTACCCTCATTATCAAGAGTCCCTTAGCATAATCCATCCCATGAATCCACAACAAACGTCCACTTATCACCCTTATCCTAACCTTGACAAGGGAAACCAACCTTCCACTAATCCCTTCCAAGTTTCCATGTCCTACCCTAGTCCTTCATCCACTAATTCCTTCCAAGCCTCCATGTCATATCCTAGCCCTTCATCCACTAATCCCTTCCAAGCCACTCCATCTCAATCTACATCTTGTCATGAAAATACATCTATTCATGGTCTCCAAAGTCACATCCCATCTACTAAACTTAAGGATACATGTCAAATGGAAAGTCTAAAGCATGACTTCATGGCTTCACCTTCATGTCAAGATCAAAGTAGTCTATCCCATGACCCTATCTTTAAGTCCATCCAAGAAGTCCTAGATAATCATGGCATCCAAAATACACTTATCCTTGATCAAGATTCCATTCCCAACCATATTATTCAAGACAAACCTATCTTTGATCAAGACACTACTATTGAGCAAGAAGTCCAAAATGATCCACTCCTTGACCTTTATGCCATTCATGATCAAACATTTGAAGATGACCCTATCCAAGTACCAAATACATCCATTTCCCAAAATGAGACACTTGCCTCTTTTGAACACATAGACGATATTCCTATAGAACAAGAGTCTCCTACTCTAGACATATTTGCAAATGATCAAGCTATAGCTAAGTTCATTGGACTCTATGACAATGACCATAAAGACGGTTTCAACATCGACTTGGAAGCACCAGTAGAATCATCTGAGTTTGATATGTCACAAAATCACACCAAAGATATCCAACATGTCAATGAAGCTAAGACATCCTATCAACTAGGATCATCCACTTTTATCAAATCAGGCTTTCTTGTAGATGAGGAGATTCCAAGTAATAGTTTCCACAAACACAATGATGGGTTAGCATCTTGCTTCCAAAATGAAAAATACCCCATTGCTAACAAAATTTGTCAGAGCATGCAGTATCAAGGAAAAGGACTAGGCATACATGAGCAAGGAATTCTAGAACCAATACAGTTTCAAGAAAATCCTAGACATCAAGGTCTTGCTTATCCTTCAGTCAACAAATCTAATGATGTTAATGGTACCTCCTTGATATTGGAAACTTTGTCCTAAATACAAAACTATCAAAATGGAGGCCATGAGTGGTTCTTACCATAAGGTTGTTGCTAACACTCCTTCCATCCATACCATAAATTGTCATTCCAGCATGAATAAACATTCCATTTGGAACCAACAAAAACAAAAGTCTTACAAATTCAAAGTTCAAAATCAAATATCAAAGGCCATTGAATCAATCAAAAATCCAAGTGGACAAATAAAGTTAAAATGGATCCCAAAGAAAAATGGATCAAGTAAAGAAAATAATTCAAAAGTAAAAGTCAATCAAAATGTGGAGGCTGACGAAAAGAGGATTTACATATAATGAAATCACCTCCTTCGAAATGGTCATCATACAAGGCATATAAAAGTCATGGTTCCAAAATTATTCCAATCACGAAACCCAGTCTCCATCATCCATCACCCCAAGTTTGGCAAATGAAAATTCCTACATCTAAATTGCCAAATGCGTCTACCATCATCCATCATTATCCTACATCTCGCCTAAATTCTAAAAATCCTACATCACAAATCCATCGCATCTTGGCAGCAAATCTTTATTGTAAGGACTCCTATGGCACTCTATTGCGATGTGCGTATTTTGATAAGGCCAACTCTAGTGTCAACAAGGATCACAATGACATCAATCAATTGTATGCAAGTGCTATGATCCTGACAAGGCAACTACTTCATCAAGGTTATTATTGGCATATCATGGCACCAGTCTCTACATCAACACCATCGATGGATTCGACACAATCAGTGATCATCTAAAGCATCAAGGCCATCCAGAAGCAAAAAAAAGTCAGCATTAGAAAGCACGGCAAGCGAGGCATCTTGGTGACACCAAAGAAAAGAAAAGTCAAAGAGAAAATTTAGTCCAATGTTGAAAACCATTCTTATGGGCTTTGGATAAAGTACCATGATGAAAACTTGGTAGCAGGCGTCATGTGTAAGAAATTATCTATATGGACTATTACACTTGGGGGCAAGTTGTCTCATCTCCCATACCCTTCGTATGACATTTCCATCTATCCATCTTAGCCCTACCTCTCACATCCATTTTCCCACCTACTTTGATCTTGATAAGGATGGGTACAAACATAAATCATGCTTTGGAAAAACTCTTGACATGTCTATCCTTTGGTCATACACTATCCATGAAATATCATGTCATAGCCTTCATAGCATTTTTCCAAACGAGTTATCCTTATACGCAATACCTATCACATGCCTTGGTTTTTCCCTTGTCAATGGTCTAAGGATCTTCCATCATCCCATCCAATCTTGAAAAGTCATTCCAAATGCAACAAGCCCAATCCATATAATCTTTCTATGCATTCTAGTGCATCATTAAAAACATTCATTGGCTTTGTTTCTAGCATGGCTGCAAACCTTGATCCTTTAGTCACATTATCATCATCCTCATGTTGTTTTGGGATGTGTCCTTCCTATGTCAAACAACATTGTCACCATCCTCATCACCTATCAATTGGTTTTTAGCTTGACTGGGGGCAAGATCATGGTTGTCCTTGGATTCTTGTGCATGCTTGCTTGGTTGCTTGTAGGAATCACTTCCCTGTACATAGTCCACTACCCTGTACATAGTCCTTATCATTGTATATAATCCACGGCCCTATACATAGTCCACTTCCCTGTACATAGTCCACTACCCAGTACATACTGACTATCCCTGTACATATCCCTTATCTGTCATATCCATCGCTTGTATATACCATTCATAATAAGTGGTAATCTTTCCCATAACTTGGAACGATTGACATCAATAGCATTTCATATCCCCCATTTTACTCTATTCATAATTAGTTGGTCTTATACTCAACTGGGGGCAAACACTTGACATGTGTCATATTGGTTCTTACATTGGCTGTGTTGGAGACGTAAAACCATAAGAAAATCCAAAAACATCACAAAATGACACGAGAAAAGCCACAAAAACTTCGGAAAGCTTCAAAAGACAAAAAATCAAAACATTTCAAAATCCAAAATAGAGTCAAAGTCAGTCGCACTTGTCAGTCTTTGTCGTTTGTCGAACTACGTTGCCTCTGTGACTGGACGTAGGCAAGGCCATCTGCCGATGTGCCCCCGAGGCATTAGGTCAGTACATTTAGGTTTGTCTGCATAACGTCCTGAGTCAATCCATGTGTCTATATGACAAGGTCATTAGTTGTGTTGAACTACGAGGTCTATGCGTGTATAACATAGGCAAGGCCATCAATCGATGAGCCCCCGAGGCCACACTAGGTCAGTCCATTAGGGTTCGTCATATTCACTTTCACACACATCTTTTATTTGTAGTCATTCTTGTCGGTCAAGTCAAGTCGAACTACGAGGTCTCTGCGTGTATAACGTAGGCAAGGCCATCAATCGATGAGCCCCCGAGGCCGCACTAGGTCAGTCCTTTAGGGTTTATCGTCACACACAGACAATTGTCCACACATCGTATCAAGTCATGCATCAATCTGGTGAACAAGTCAGCAATATCTCTAAGTCAAATCAAACACCTTGCCAAACAAAACAATCAAAATAGATCAACTACAGTCTGCTACAGGATGTGTCCTTCTTGGCAACAGACGTTATCAAAACAATCAACCTATGTCTTATTCAGGATGAGTCCTTCCTGCATAATCGACAAGGTCAAAACATAGCCTTATCTGGGTTATCACATCAATGACATTTGACTCAGCGTCTTATCACGATACATGTCTTTCACGGCAGGGCTTTGTCATGCCTTATCTGAGATAGTCATAACATCGAAACCGGACTAAAAGTCTTATCCAGGTATGTGTATCGACACGAGGGCTCTATCAATCAATTATTTTATCAATCAAACAAATCAAACAAACAAGATAAAGTTTTGGAAAATATTTTACTGGCTTTTTGACTCTATGGCTTATTTATCTTATCATTTATCTTGGATTGATGACTAGGATTCATGTTACTAGCTTTCTCAAGGATGTCCCATGAAGGATTTAGAGAAGCAACGATGTATCAGGATTCTATTTTCTTTGACTGTTGTCTGTCGATTGTCTTTTCAATTTTATTTTGAGTCATGTTACTAGTTTCCTCAAGGAGGTCCCATGAAGGATTTAGAGGAGCAATGACGTATCATGACCCGTCTTTTACTTTGTTTGGTATGCGTAGTTTGTATCGACAAAGACTGGGGCAACTTGTGCCCTTAGTATGAGTTAATGGCAATCCTTGTCTGCGACTGTCTGTTATCAGCAAGTGGATGACCTTACACACCTCGATCTATGTCATATCCTGGTGTTTATCTCCATTTGTATTAGTCCAGCCCAATGATGATAAAGTGCAGTACCTTTTGTGATACAGCGAAACATCGAAGATTGCTAATACTAACATCTATCTCCTATCTTTCGTTCTTTCTCAATCTTTCTTTTCACACTAACATTTCTTCTTTTCTACATCTTCACCACCATTATCTATTTTCCTCTATCTTTTTTTTCTTTCTTTCATCTTCTAGTCCTCTCATCAATTTCGAGAGCACACTCATGTTCTTTGAACTTGCCTGTCCTCCCGAGGGGGCATACCTTCACCTGTTTTACACTGGGGCATGACTGGGGCATATTTTTATCGATTTTCTTTGACACAATGCGAAGCGACATTGTATCAAGAGAAAGGGCAAATCATAGATACCAGGGGTGGTTTAAGCTGCGACTTCCATATTCTTCGTGAATTCTTATTATTCATGGTCATGATTAAATAATGTTAATTATTTAATTATTCATCTTAACATTAATTCTTCTATTAATTAAATAATCTTAATTATTTAATTAATTCATCACTCTTTATTCTGCTTGATTAATTAAATGGCAGCTTTTTATTTAATTATGTTACTAATTAACGAGTCTTCTTCTCCAAATTAAAATAAATTTCTTATTTAATTTATTCTTTATCATATTTCAGCTATAATTAAATAAATTCTTTATTTATTTAATTATTCATTTAAATCCCTTCATCACTTAATTAAATAAATCTTATTTATTTAATTATTCTTCAAATATCAAATCTTGAATTAAATGAATTATTTAATTCATGAATTCTATTGTAACACATTCCTCTATATTTAGATAATTGTGTGAGTTATCTAAGTATTCACTTTTACTTGACTCGACATCTATTTTAATCGTTCAGTTAACTATTGATTTAATGTCTGAGTGGCATTCTCGAGTAATCTCTTAGAGTCGGATCATTCAATGCGTCCGGTTCCTAACTTCGTTTGGAGTGCACATGCATATTAATTAAATATTATTATTTAATTAATTAAGTGTTATCGCGTCGTTCGAGCAGAGGATTGCTTTAATCAATCTTTGCATCTTTGTCATTGCAAAGATATTTCTTATGATGTTTTTTCAAATGCGGCCGAAGATTAAATCATTTATTTAATCTTTAATTCTATTTCTAATTTGAATCACTCATGTCATCATCTATCAGTTAACATAATGCATGTCTAATCAGTCAATCTCAACCGTCCGTTGATCTTTCAATCTTGACCTGTCGTTCGAATAATCAATTTTCTATAAATTGATTTGTCATTCTTCATTCCAATCTCTCTCGCGAATTTTGTAACTTTGGAGATCACTTTTGTCTTGAATCTTCGATATTTTGCTAATCACTATCTTAGGCTATACTTGCACGAACTTGAAAATCTGAGGGCAATTATACTACACAAGCAAAATGGAGAAGGGCAATCGAGATGAATCATGGAAATACGTTTGGAATTGGTGAGATTGTTCTAGTTTTAATTACGTTTTTTACTTTCCCATGTTCTTTGTTGCTTAACGAATGAATTTGCATTTTAGATTTTAGTATTGTATGCATGTGTGCTTCTAACGATCTTCTTTGTTATCTATTGTGCAAAGCTTTTATTTGGCGTTACACAAATATCTTTCCTTTCTTTTGTAAAGAAGTAATTGGGAAAGTGATCTTCAAAAAGTTTGCAACAAAATTCCTATAATACCACGATAATACCAGCCAAACCCATGAAACTTCTTATACATTACATTCTTAGGTATAGGCCACTCAATTACTGCTTTGATCTTAGCTGGATCTACAACAATTCCATCTGCTAAAATCACATGACCTAAACAATGTACCCTCTTTTGGAAGAATGTACACTTGGAGAGTTTACCATACAACCCATGCTCTCTTAGATATTGTAGGACCATTTGTAAATGCTTGCAATGTTCTTCCTCATTTCTAGAATAAATCAATATATCATCTAGAAAAATTAGTACAAATTTATCAAGGTAATCCCTAAACACACTATTCATTAGGTTCATGAATGCTGCAGATGCATTTGATAAACCAAAAGGTAAAATGGTGAACTCATAGTGTCCATATTTGGTTTTGAATGCAATTTTAAAGATATCTTCATCCTTAACCCTCAATTGGTGATATCTAGATCTTAGATCTATTTTAGAGAATACAACTCCCCTCATTTGATCAAAAAGATTGTCAATGCATGGCAATAGATACTTGTTCTTAATCATAGCTTTGTTAAGCATACAATAATCGATGCACAAATGCAATGTACCATCCTTGTTTTTAACAAAGATGATGGGTGCTCCCCAAGGTGATACACTTAGTCTTTTCAGTCCTTTCGACAACAATTCATCCAATTGTGTCTTAAGTTCCATAAGTTTAGTGGTTGTCATCCTGTAGGGTACCTTAGAAATAGGTTCTGAGTCTGGGACTATATCTATAGAGAAGTCAATTATTCTTTTCGAAGGCAACCTTGGTAACTCCTCTAGGAACACATCCAAAAATTTCCTCAATATTAGATACTTCTCCGTATTTGATTTTCCAATTTCATCTATTTCACCATCTTCTAGTTCCTGCAAACTTTGGAACTTTGAATCATCTCTATCCTTCCCAAGTTCTTCAATCTTTACAGCGAAGAGTTTACACCCTTTCTTCTTAGCTCTTATAAGTTGCATTGTTGTAATTTGTCGAATCCTAACCTCTCTAGGTATCCCTTGGAATTTAACTTGATTTCCAAAATCACCTAGATATTCTATAGTCTTAGCATGTTAGTCTACCTTAGCCCTATGTTTCCAAAACCAATCCATACCTAGGATAATATCATATGATCCTAAAGGTGTGACATAAAGGTTAACTTCTGTAGAGAAATTAGGTAGTTCTATCCTAGCCTCAAATAGATGTTGATCTACCATTGCTCTAGTCTAGTTTGCATACTCTACATCCCAAGAATTCTCCATGTGTCCCACCTTTCTAGATAATTGTTTATCTATTCTAGCTGAAATGAAATTCTCAGTTGCACCAGTATCAATAAGAACAAAAATAGGTAAACCAAACAAAATACCTGGCATTTCAACTAGAGTTACTTGCTCTGCCTGACGATCGTCCACTACTGCATGTATCTTATGCTGAAACATTACTTGTTGCATGGTAATGGATTACCATATGGTTGTGATCCAAAAGTTTTATTGGGACACTCATTAGCATAGTGATCCCCTCTGCATATAAAACATCCTATAGGCGACCCTCTTTTTCCTATGGTTTCTCCAGACTTATTGATATTTTCATTAGCCTTATTGGTATTACCCATGTTAGAATCATTCCTTTTCCGCTCTCTCCTAATCTCTTTTCCATTATTATGGAATCTTTTCCCCTTTTTCCTAGGAACATTTTGCATCGATTCCTCCTTCTTTGGAACTATCTTGTTAGGAACTTCCACATCCTTCTTTTGTTCTTTTCTTTCTTGAAGAGTGGAATTAGCCCTAAGTTTTTGCTCCTGCTTAATTGCTTACTTATACACAAGATCCATTGTTGTTGACAATGCATATCCACTTCTCCTCCAATTTGACTGTTAATTCCTATTATAAATTTCCTAATATGGAAGCGCTCATCCTTATGATATATGGGAACATAGCGTAGAAGTCAGGTAAACTTCTCCCAATATTCATTGATTGTCATGTTACTTTGTCTCAAACCTTAGAAATTTGAAAGTTTTTGATCATAGTATAATTATGGTAACCTCTTTTGCGAAAAATCTCCACAAATTCTCCCCATTTCAGCTTCCATGAGTTGATATTAAGTTCCAACTTCTTGTCCATCCACCAGTTACAGGATTCCCTTGGTAACTAATACATGTTGGATGTATTTGATATGTGGTTGTCATTGATGTCAACACTATTGGCATTGATGTCTTTAAGGCTGTATATGTCAAGGATATTGAGAAAATTGTAATAAAATAAGTTGCAGGTTGTCAGTAGTGCAGTAAAGTTTAGTATGTTGGCTAGCTCAGTATATTGATGATCAGAGGTTTTGGATTAAAGGGTTTGTTTTTGAGTATATCTAGTTTGTCCACATTAAGTTTCAAAGATCCGCATGAAAATTTGATCGAGTTATGAGTATCTGTGTTATGACAGTTGTTCTATTGCTTCAGTTGGTGTTCCTGAAAGAAGATGATGTGATTCTAGTAAGTTGAATTGTTGTGGATGCTTATGTGGTGATTCATGATTTTCTTGGATGTTTCTAGATTGTGCTCTATCTGTGTTGTATGTCCGCATTGATCATTGAGCTCACGATTGGTGATTTTCTTCTTTGAGTTCATGTTTTTCATGATCACGGCTGATAGGGTGATTGTAGCGTGTTGTGGATCTTCGAGGCATAATTTTTGAAGGTGGTTAGTGTTCAAGGATGTTGTTTGGGTCCTTACTATGTTGTGGATGACATTGGTTGATTCACATTGTAAATTATTTATGTTTTGGGCTGACAATTTGTACACATTTTATATTTTGTTGAAGCTGACATGGTGATGATATTATTCTTAGTTGCGGGTATATATAAGCAGTTGTTTCTACCATTTGAAGGCATGGTGCAAATGGTGTGCATGAATAATGTTCTAATCTTTTGAAGGTAGAAGTGATGTGAAGAAGTGTGAAGAAGAGTGAGAAGATTTTATGTGCTTAAGTAGAATTGTAATTAGGCATTAGCGGATGCTATTTTCTTAGTTCAAAATCTTGGAGATGTAATCGAATGTTTCTAAGATAGTGTGTCTTCCTTTGGGCTGATAATCCTTTTGTATTTGAGCAGTGAGCTCTAGGCAATGTGTTTGAATGCACGTGCATTCCCATTAATTATTTATACTTTTAAGAAAGTATAATCTTGTGGACTAACCTCCACTGTGGTTTTTCCCCTAATAGGGTTTCCACGTAAAAAATCTTGGTGTTATGTGTGTTTCAAATGTGTTGATGGTTTATGCTTTCATGGTTACTTATTAGATCTAAGAATAAGTTGAATAAGTTTAAAATTTTGTGACAACTGATTCACCCCCCTCTCAGTTGTCTACCCTTGTGTTGCCAACAATTGGTATCAAAGAAGGTTCCTTGGAAGAATTTTAATAGCTTGAAGTGATCTGGGATGGTGACATATAAGAAGGATAGTCCAAGATTTGATGGAAAAAAATATTCTCTGTGGAAGAATCAAATGGAGTGTCATTTGAGATGCACTGGTGAACCCTATTGGAACATTACAAGGAATAGTAATATCATTCCACAAAATGGTCCTTCTACTGCTACTGAGATTAAGGATGCCAAGTACAATATTAGGGCTAAGGAAGCATTGTTGAGTGCTCTGACTGATTCTGAGATGACAAATGTGATGAATCTGAAGACTGCTTATGAGATTTGGAAAAAGTTGGAAACTTTGTATGGAGGTGATGCACATGTGAAGATTGCTAAGGTGCAAATCCTGAAAGGGAAATATGAAATGTTAAGAATGGGTGATGATGAGAATATTACTTCTTTTATGTAGAGAGTGAATGGAATTGTGCGTAGTATCAGATGTGCTGGTGGAACATTGTAAGAATCAAAGATTGTTGCTAAAGTGCTTAGATCCTTGCCTGTTGCATACAAAGCCAAAGCTATTGCTATTGAGGAGATTTGGAATGTGACAAATGTAACCAGAGATATGTTGATTGTTAAGCTTACTACTTTTGAGTTAAGTGAATTCAGTGATTCTCTTCCTAAGACAAAATTTGCATTCAAGGCTACCATCTCTAGAAAAGATAAGTAGAGATATGATCTGGGAGAAAGTTCTTCTAGAAAGGTGTTCAAGATGAGGAGGAAATGAGAGAGATTGAAGAAGAGGAGAGAAAACTAGATGAACTTGAAGCACTTATTGTCAAGAGGGAAGCTAGAGGAGAAGGTAGAGTATAAAGAGGAAGTTGCCTATTAAAATTTTTCTTGCAATAAGATAGGTCATTTTGCATCCAAGGTGTACAAAAGTTTCAAGCCCAAGAGATCCTTGACCTAGATTTCACGAAATTATTATTATATTATTGTTGATGAAGGTGTGGCAGGATGATGAATCTAATGAGGGAATGTAGTGAGGATGAATGGGTATTTATTGCTATCAAGGAAAATGATCCAATACCTATTGAATTTGCTAATTGCACAAATGTGGAGAAAGCCCTAGCTACTTGAGTTGAAGAAAAAGATGAATGGGTGATTGACAGTGGATGCTCTCATCACATGAGAAGTGATAAAAGTAAATTTTTGAGCTTGGAAAAGTATGATGGTGGTGTTGTAAGATTTGGTGATGACAAAGCTGGTGTAATCTATGGTAGAGGATCCATTTCTCTTGATGGTAAGCATATCTTGATGATGTCCTCTATGTGGAAGGTTTGAAGCATAATCTCTTAAGTGTTGGAAAAATGGTTGACAAGGGATACAATCTTCAATTCAAGAATGGAAAGTGTAGGATATTAGGGGAGTTTAGAAATGTGATTGCATGTCACAGTACAAAAATAAAATTAATATCTTTTATCACGAATAATCTTTTGTACAAAAGTTGTCCTAATTTGCTCAAGTTGATGAAAGTTGGTTGTGGCATAGGAGGAGTAATGTCATATAACTTTGACAATATTATCAAGATAAGTTCACTTAGGCTATGAGAGATCTTCCTAAGTTGATAAAACCTACTAATGCCATATGCAAGGAATGTCGATTAGGGAAGAAAACTAGGGGTTTCATTCATGTGGTCCTTCTAGAGTCGGAAGTTTACAAGGATATAGGTATTTCATGTTACTTATTGATGAATATTCTAGAATGATGTGGGTTACTTTCTTAAGGGATAAATCTGAAGCTCTAGAGAAGTTCAAGATTTTTAAGGTTATGGTTGAGACAAAGATAGGTCTGAAGATTAAATGCTCTAAGAAAGTTTAGATAGAGGTGGTGAATTCACTTCCGATGAGTTTAATTATTTTTGTGAAGAGCATGGAATAAAGAGACAATTATATGCCCCGCGGACCCCTCAGCAAAATGGAGTTGTGGAAAGGAAGAATATGACAATTCAAGATGCTTCTAGGACTATGATGTTGGAAGGAAATGTTCCTCATATCTACTAGAGGAAATTTGTGAGTATTGTTGTTTACACTCTCAAATAGAACAAGTCAAAGGAGGCAATCTTGGTACAAGACTCCTTATGAGCTATGGTATGGTCATAAGCCTACTATTAGATACTTCAAAATATTTGGAGAGTAAATGCTTTATCAAAGAGATGAAGATATAGGAAATTTTGATGCTAGGAGTGATGAAGGACTCTTTCTTGGTTATTCTACTAAAAGAAAGGCTTACACGTGCTACAATAAGAGATTGAGGAAAATGGTTGAAAGTGCAAATTTCAAGATTGATGTAGACATAGTTAGATCATTCAGAACCTATGGATATGATTTAGATGATCAGAATGGCAGTCTAGATGAAGGAAAGAAGCTTCAAACTTCAAATCAAGTTAGGATCATTCCAGTGAATCAAGAAAATCAAGAGGAAGGAACTAGTGAAAGTGTAGAAGTGAGATCACAAGAGCCTGAAGTTCAGGAACATCCTAAGACTCCAAGGTATGTGAGACTAAATCATTCAGAAGATTAGATTATAGGTGATAAGAACAAAGGTGTTCTAACTAATAGAAGAATTGCAGAAGAACACTGTTTGATCTCAAAGACTGAGCCTAATAGTGTCAATGAAGCATGCAAAGATGAACATTGGATGGAAGCAATGAAAGAAGAACTAATGCAAATTGAGAAGAATGATACATGGATTCTTGTTCCTAGACCTAAGGACAAAAATGTAATTGGAACTAAATGGGTCTTTCAAAATAAACTGAATGAGCAAGGTGAAGTTGTTAGAAACAAAGCAAGATGAGTGTATAAAGGATATTCTCAGATGGAAGGAATTTACTTTGAAGAAACTTTTTCCCTTGTTGCTAGGATATAAGTTGTGAGACTATTTCTTGCTTATGCTACTTACAAAAACTTCAAGGTTTATCAGATGGATGTCAAGCCAACATTTCTAAATGGTGAACTAGAAGAAGAAGTGTATGTTGAGCAGCAGATGGATTTCAATTCTTGATAAGGGAGATATGGTTTTTTAGTTGAAGAAATCATTGTATGGACTTAAGCAAACCCCAAGATCATGGTATTCCAGATTGGACAAGTATTTGTTGAAGCTTGGATTTAATAAAGGTACTGCTGATAGTAATTTGTATTTCAAGATTGATTATGATAAAAGTTACAGTTATTTGAAGTCTTTGTTGATGATATTATTTTTAGGAGGAGATGATAGTTTGTGCATGAAGTTTCTTTGATGAGATGCAAAGTGAGTTTGAGATGTCTATGATTAGAGAAATGAAATTCTTTTTGGGATTGCAAATTACTCAGCTAGATAAGGGGATCTTTATATCTCAGTCCAAGTATGTGAAATAATTGCTAAAGAAGTTTGGTGTGGAAGATTCAAAGCAGGTTAAGTACATAGTGACGAGATATAAGTTGACACAAGATGATGAGATTCTCTAGGAAAATCGGACTAGATCACGAATCGATGAACTAGTGGATTACTCTATTTGACTCAAACTAGACCTAATATCATGAATGTTGTATGCATTGTTATAAGATTTCAAGTTGATTCTAAGGAATCTCATGTGACAACTGTGAAGAGTATTTTCAAATACTTTAAGGGAATAGTTGATTTTGGCCTGTGGTATCCTAAAGATGACCTTACTTTGAGTGCTTTTCTTGATCTTGATTGGGCATGAGATGTGAATGAAAAAGAAAAGAGTACGGTGGTGGGCACATTTTATTGGGAAAAGAAGCTAATTTCTTTGGATTTAAGCAAGAAGCAAAGCCATTTCTTTATCTACTATGAGAGGAAAAATACATTGTTGTGCTAACAATTGTACTCAAGTTTTGTGGATGAGCCGGATGTTGAAGATATCAAAGTTGTGTATGATGATGAGCTGTTGCTATATTAAGCTGATGAATTCAAGTGAAATTAACATTTCTAAGAATCTGGTGCTGCATTAAAAAACCAAGCATATATCTATTAAGTTTCACTTTTTGAGAGAGAAGGTGAGTGAAAAGGAAGCCAAATTGGAGTATGTGCCCACGAAGGAACAAATTGCAGATATCTTTACCAAGCCTTTTCCCAAAGATACCTTTGAGTATCTCAGAGGGAAGCTAGGGGTGATTACCCCTCCTAATCAAAATTAATATGCATTGACTTGCATCAATTCATGCATTTCACAGTCATATCTTGATCCAGATTGATGTTGTGGTGGCTGCTACTTAGGGGGAGTAGTCAGATGTTCAAAAATGTGGTTTAGAGCTTGTGTGGCAAAAGATACACATTATCTTTGTCATTGATGTCAAAGGGGGAGAAGAGTCATGTGAAAGACTTTGTGGGGAGAAGAGTCATGTGAAAGAGTTGAGGAGAAAAGAGTCAGAATCTACGGGAGAGAAAGTGCTAAGATAAAGTTGCATTGATGGTGTTTTTCACATCATGTGTTTCCATCAATGCCAAAGGGGGAGATTGTTGGATGTAGCTGATATGTGGTTGTCATTGATGTCAACACTATTGGCATTAATGTCTTTAAGGATATATATGTCAAGGATATTACAAAAATTACAATAAAATGAGTTGCAAGTTGTCAGTGGTGTAGTAAAGTTCAGTATGTTGGCTAGCTCAGTATATTGATGATCAGAGGTTGTGGATTAAAGGATTTGTTTTTGAGTATATCTAGTTCATCCACGTTAATTTTTAGAGATCCGCATGAAGATTTGATCAAGTTATGAGTATCTATTTTCTGATAGTTGTTTTGTTGCTTCAGTTGCTGTTCCTGAAAGAAGATGATGTGATTCTAGTAAGTTGAATTGTTGCAGGTGCTTATATGGTGATTCATGATGCTTGTGGATGTTTCTAGATCATTTTCTATCTATGTTGTATTTCCACATTGATCATTGTGCTTGCGATTGGTTATTTTCTTCTTGGACTTCATGTTTTTCATGATCATGGCCGACAGGGCAATTATAACGTGTTGTGGATCTTTGAGGCATAATTTTTGAAGGTGGTTAGTGTTCGAGGATGTTTTTTTTGGGTCCTTACCATGTTGTGGCTGATATTGGTTGATTCACATTGTAAATTATTTATGTTTTGGGTTGACAGTTTGTACACATTTTATATTTTGTTGAAATCAACATGGAGATGATATTATTGTTAGTTGCGGGTATATATAAGCAATTTTTTCTACAATTTGAAGGAATGGTGTGAATGGTGTGCGCGAACAATGTTCTAATCTTTGGAAGATAGAGTCAGAGTATGAAGAAGTGTGAAGAAGAGTGAGAAGAGTTTATGTGCTTAAACCAAAACTGTAATCAGGCATTAACAAATGCTATTTTCTTAGTTCAAAATCCTACGGATGTAATCCAAATGTTTCTGTAAGACAACCTTTTTGTATTTGAGCAGTGAACTCTAGGAAGTGTTCCTGAATGCATGTGAATTCCCATTAATTCTTTATACTTTTAACAGAGTATAATCTTGTGGACTAACCTCCACCGTGGTTTTTCCCCTAACAGGGTTTCCACGTAAAAAATCTTGGTGTTATGTGTGTTTCAGATGTGTTGATGGTTTATGATTTCATGGTTACTTATTAGATCTGAGAATAAGTTGAATAAGTTGAATAAGTTTAAAATTCCATGACAACTGATTCACCCCCCTCTCAATTGTCTACCCTTGTGTTGCCAACAATACACACCCCATGCAGATTTAGTAACTTCATCATAGTTTCGTATTTCAAAATAATTTTCCATTTGAACAAGCCACACCTCAGCCTCATCACCTCCAACACTACCATCAAAAACTTGGGTGGGATTATCTTCTTCATGTCCCTAGAAAGTTCAAAATCCACAAGCTTCTTATTCCTTTCCACATATGGCGTAGGTGATTTTTCTTTCTCATGATTATGGGTTTCATTATGCCCATGGGAAGAGTTTTCTCCATCATGCTCATTAACGAGTACTTCCTTTTCTACCCTATCCTTAACTCTGTCTTGCTCAAGGTTGGCCAGCCTTGCCAAGATTTGGTCAAGCCTAGCCTCTACTCTAGTGGTTCCTTGTC
Source organism: Sequoia sempervirens (assembly GCA_007258455.2). Classification (NCBI taxonomy): domain Eukaryota; kingdom Viridiplantae; phylum Streptophyta; class Pinopsida; order Cupressales; family Cupressaceae; genus Sequoia; species Sequoia sempervirens. The sequence goes on from VDFB02112963.1 coordinate 16,384, forward strand.
TAACCTCCTAACTTCCACTAGGATTAGTTCGTGTCATCACCATGCTTATGTGATTGGTTTTTACCTAAATATTTATCCGTGTTAGACTAAATTATGTTATCAATTATCTTATGGAAAACATAAAAATAAACATTCATAGGTACACAAGAATTCCACATAAGATTAAGCACACACTTCTTTTGATAAACACATAATTTTATTCATTTCTTGAGGATTCCAATATCCTTTTGATTACATGTAGTGACTATTTAGATAGTCAAGTGGAGAGTATCCTTTGGATTCACTCTCAGACACATAACTTAAAAGAGTATAACCTACAAACTAAGACAATTGTTGTTCCCTATCTTTTTGTTCATACCTATCCCAAAAAGAATAATAACCTTCGGATTTATCATCTGATACATAGTTACGAGAGACAATGTCAATATGGTGTTCATCAACAATGTAGTCTACCCTTTTCATATAAATTTGTTCATGAGACCATTTCTCACCTGGTGGTGTCCATGGTACATATCCTTTAGACTTGTTACTTGAAGAAATTACTATTAATTCAACCAATGGAAGAACTCTAAGATCCCTAAAAATGAATGCTGGACTAACACTTTCTTCTGAAGGCATATCCCTGGAAAGGTGTAATGACTTAGACTTTTTTGGTGAGATGGTTGGTAGGTAATTGTACATAGCTTCCATCTTCATCTTCCTCTTCACATCACTGATCTGAGAAAGTGCGTGACTAAAAGTTTTGATGCCACTCAACTAGATGGAATTATCGTAGTTGGTTCCCTATATTGTTCTAACGATGGCTTCCCTTTCCTTCTTGGCCTTGAGGTAATGCTCATTTTCGATTACTAACTTTCAAGCCATTAATCTAAGATGCACCATCCTAGCACAAGAATTCACAACATTAGATAATGTTGGATGAAAAAAATTACAAGCTCATAGGTTCCATAGCTAAACCTGGTAGCTCTGATACTGCATGTAACATACTAACCCTTTAATGAAGTAAACATTTATACTTTTACACCAAACGAGTAAATAAACAAAGTAACAAGCCATTGCAATAAATTTTTTCTTTTCTTTATTGACAATTTCCAATCAAGATGCACAATATATTACAACATGAATTCCTTTTCATTCCATAAAATACATCAATGTAAAAAGCATACATTTACATACATAGCTCACGAGCTTTTGAACAAATAGCTGTAAGACAGTCCATGATCCTTCCTTTCAAATCTTGGTTCTTTTGTCACTTGCTATGGAGTATAAACATCACTTAGGTGCTTTTCCACCAAACATAGACTCATAATGCGGTCCCCCGCACATCTATCATTTGATAGATGGACCTTCCCTTCGACGAAGAGATTGGTAGAGTAACCGATAACAACAGACTGAGCATAGTGTTGTGTCCTACATAACTAGAACCTTGTAATCCCACAATCTAGAACTAACATGTAATACTGGATCATGGTGAATTGATAGTGTAGTCTTGGTAGTCACACAATCTAGAGTGGAGTCTCGGACATTCGCACTACTTTGGCCAAAGTGTTTTCATTAAGTACTTCGAATGAAGTTATCTATCACATACAATACTCATGGCCGATTTGACTTAAGGCTATCTTAAGCTATGCATAGGTATTTCCTTCAATGGATAATCCTTCATCCTAGATAACCTATCACCATATTAATCTACTTGGAATAACCCTACTTAACTAGTAAGTACACAAGCTAGGTATTTCCTTCAATGGATAGTCCTTCATCCCAGATAACCTATATACTTGGAGTAACACTACTTACACGTAAGTACTTAAACTCCCTCCCATATTGGATTATCTATCCTAGGAGTAAACACAAGCTTTCCTAGTTAAATCAATAACTTAGCTAAATACACCATATGTGCTTTTCATGTTCAATCACACCTAGTATATAATACTTATGATAAACATCCATCTCCTACTATGGAGTACTTAAAAAACACATTATGAAAACAACATAATAGCTTAAATTTCCTTTTCAAAATAATCTAATTTCTCTAATGCATATACTAGAAAATCCATCTCAACCATGCATACAAGACACACCATTCAAAATCAAAATAACAAAGAAGAAGATACCCCCATGCTTGTTATCGCTTATCCAAATTAAATACAATAATACAGCCCTCTCCAACAACAATTAGCTTGAAATCAGCTTCTCAAGGATGTCGCAAATGAACTCTCTCTCTCTCTCTCAAGTTGATAACTTACTCCTCACAAACTAAATAACACTCACTCTCTTTCTTTCTCTCAATATGAAACAAAGTATGGCTGGGTATAATGTAGAAAATAGGAATTACAAAAGATAATATAATCTTATGGAAGAATGCGTCCTTCTCAAATGAAATGGTTCAGCTATTTATAGAGCAACCAAGCAACCAAAAATCCTATAGTTTAGGCATGTTAATGGAAAACAATCTCCGTGCAAAGCAACACATGAAACATATCAGAAAGGCGACAACTTCTCAAGCTAATACTCAGCATAATCACCTATAGGTTGACTTGTTTAGTGACAACAATTTGAAGACTTATTCAATCTGCATATGCTTAATTTGAATTGCCACAAAGAAAAAACATCTACAACAACTTAGATTCAAAGGTCGCACTATTTCCATTATCTCTCCCTCACATTTGGTGTGGTTTAACTACCAATGAAACAATCAAATTTCATTTTATGACAACAAGTTTCCATCGATCCATTTGAAGGATGAATCGACTTGAGTAGATAAATATGTTTTGACAAAGTCAAGGTTGATCTACTAATGGCATCGACCAAGTCAAGCTTGTTATAGACAATAATATCAAACACATTATAAGTCGCGTGTCTTTCTGTATGATAATTGATTTACACATACAGTCATAAGCTATCAAATTGGCTTAATAAATATAATCAATAATGACTTATTATTGACCTCCATTATCATAGTCTCTATCGACTATGACAACCTTTATAAATCGGCTTCTATTGAATAATAGATAGTCGAATTGAATAACATATAAATATTATGTTATATATATATATATATATATATATATATAAATACTTTCATGTATATATATACATTTAAATACTTTCATGTTATTTATATATATACATGAAAGTATTTATATATATATATATATAAGAGTACAAGCAAGATAGTATATATTAAACACATTATATTGAATGTACATACATATATATGTATAAATGTATATGTCTCTATGTACACACACATGTGTGTGTGTATATATATATTGTGAATGGTGATCCTAGACCTAAAAAACATAAAGAAAAAACATACAATTAGTCCCAAATGCAAGTTAGAAATATCATTCCCCATGGAATTCATTTGAAATGCACAAAACAAGAAATAGAATGAAGAATACAAATAAAAGCTTTCAAATCCTATTTAATGCAAACAAACTCTCAATCCCATGGGGGAATTGGTGCCATTTTGATGTGGAAAATGGCCCTTTCCCAATCCCTTGTAAGCTTGAATGATGATTTGATGAATATTTGATGCTTCCTTGGTGAAATTTCTGCATAACCTAGCTATGAAAATGTGAAAATGGATGAACAATGGATGAACACATTCAAAATCTCAAGATAATGTCTTTGCATGAAGTTGTGTCCCAAATCCAAATGAGAGCCTCTTATTTATAGATGAGAAAGATGAAGGATGAGGAAAAATGGATGAATGTGGGATAAAAGACCAACCAATAGCATAAAGCCACTTGTCAACATGTGAGTGGACAAAGGTGGAGCACATTTTGGTCATCGTGCAATTAAATGCAATTAGGTGGAAATTCAAAATTGATGAAATGACAAGTTGGAGAGGAGAAAATGAAGTTAATGCCACTTGGCTCAAGGAAAAGGACATGTAAGAGGTTTAAATGCCTTATTGGATGTACAAACCCTTTTGGAGGGATTTTTCAAACTTGGAGAATATTCCCTTTTGGATGCCTTTTTGAAAGTAATTAGAGATTTAACAAATCAATTAAAATGATTTTTATGAGCAAGTTGCAAAAAATAGAGGATTTGGTGATTAAAATTAAGATTAATCAAGATTTGATTAATTTAAAAGGAGATTAGTTGATTTGACCATTTTGACTTAGACTTTTGGATTAATTTAAATCAAAATGAGAAGAAAATGAATTTAGACTTAATTAAATAAGATTTTGATTTATTTAATTAAAGAGGATGGTGTTAGATGAAATCTAATAAAGAAGCCCACCATGGAGTTCGACTCTCAGAAACTCTAAGAGTGATGCTTAGGTTGGTGTGTCCTTGACAACTGGAGTCCACCGATAAAAGTTCTGCAAGAGCGATGGGGGGTTATATGGGGGGCCGTCTTTGGAAATTCCCCTAGTTAAAAATAAAATCAAATAAAGATTAATTCATTTAATTTAATAGAATGACTTTAGAGATTTAATTAAATAAAGTGAATTATTTAATTAAAGAGGGACTATAGAAGCTAATTAAATAAAATGATTTATTTAATTAATAGGAGATGATGACCTAATTAGATAAAAATTGATTTATTTAATTAAGAGATGGAATGTGATGAATTTAATCAAATAAAGATTATTTAATTAAATGATTAGTAAAGAAGATGATTAAGGATGAATTGGTGTTAGTAAATCATGATTAGGTGTATAGGATCAATCGGTACATTTTTCTTGTCTACATTTTGCCCCTCTTTGAAGAAATGCACCCACTGCGTTGGTTCAAAGAATAACCTTGTCATGATCAAAATTCAATTTTATTTTTTAATTTTTAGATGCCCCATTGCTTCCCTAGTGAGAGAATTATGTTGGTATACTGTCCCCTAGAGATCAGACAAAAAAATTGATTTTTGGGTGAACTCGCGAAAAAAGAGGACAAGGTTCCTGACGGATCCAAAAAGGGTCTAGGATGCCAAAAACATGCAAAAAATGCGAAAAAATGATGCAAAGCGGCCCTCGGTTGGGCAAAAACTGGATCGGGGGTCCAAATCCTAGTTGGACAGCTAAACAGGGTCAAAAAATCCTAACTTTCAAGCTTAAATAGGCCTTGAGGGGCCACTTCCAATTCATTTTCACACCTAGCCTTTGGAGATTCTTGCCTTTTGAGCTTTGACCACTGATCGAGATGGTGCAACATGTGCTTCCATGACACATTTTAGAGCAAGTGCAAGTTTACCAGCGGCCACCAGGCACAAGACTAGTGGTATGTGACCCTTATCCAACTCATTTTTTCATCTTTCATGCACATTTATTAGGGTCCAAAGGTCAAACAAGTCAAGTGGTGTTGTTTGGCATCACTGAAGGCCTTGAATTAGTGTCACGCCCTTAAAGTGTGTCGCTAGTGAGAGTTGTGCTACGACAGTCTAGTTTAGAAATTAGGGTTAGGGATTAAAGTCCGTCGCACATGCAAATTATGCCACGGTGAAGCAATTTGAAATTTAGGTTTAGGGGCCAAACTAATGCGCGGTCAAACTGCACCGCAACGACAGAGTTTAGAGTTTAGAGGGTTCGAGCGACGTAATTTGGAACTTTCAAACAATGACACATTTGTTGTTTCAATCACACAAACTCCAAACATGATCTCAATTTTTTACGAAACTTGATGCGGTGAATTTACTAATGCAGGAGGACACGGAGCTAGTTCATTCATGAGAGCACAGGTCCTCGATTCTGAGTAGATTGACTTAGAATCCTAGTTTACATGAGTTGTTGCAGGAGCACTTGAAAGTGATTGGGCTCTAGTATGTTGCATATGCCTCGGCCATTAGGACACACTTAGGGATGATGATAGCACTAGCAGAGAGATGACACAATGATACATCCTCGTTTCATTTCCCTATAGGCGAGGCGACAGTGACCCTGGACGATGTGTGGCATATTCTTCATTTGTCGATCCACAAAGAGTGGGTCATCTATGATGTGGACATCGTGATAGAGGCTTGCTATGATGTTATGGGCCTAGATGAGATCATTTTTTCTGAGGGATAGATCGAGTTAGAGTGGTACAAGACCACAATGCTGAATTTCAAATTGATTGTAGCCATGATTATCTTAGGACTTGTGGCACCAGATTGACGTGAGCGATACTTCAACCCAGGATGGGGTCTTGCCTGGGAGCGGATGCTCTGATAGAGAGAGTGCTTTGCATGGGGGCTAGTGATGCTAGCCTCCCTCTACCATGATCTACATGAGTTTTCATACTATGATAGCTAGGCTATTAGAGTAGGGGTCACATTATTGCACATCTGGGCTTGGTAGCACATTGCAGTGCTCCGCCCATGAGTCACACCAGTCGACATGGAGCCAGATGACCCAGTCGTCTAGAGATATAGGGGTGGATTGACTTTTACACATATAGGGGCAACCGACATCTGTCACTAGTGGAGGGTCACTAATGAGATAACCATTTTTACTTGGAGCCCTTGGCTCGACATGCTCACCTAGTACGACGATGTACAATAACTGTTATTTGCTAGGCATGACTGTCTGATGTAGGGAAGAGAACATATGATGATAGAGCGTTACCTGTCGGACCAAGTTGCCAGACAATTTGGGGATGCACTGGACAAACCCGATGACTAGTACATGGTGATATTTGTGTGTACTACTAGGGAGACCACATGGGGTCACACGATCCCTCCGGATGAGGCAGTTGACTCCTTCAAATAGCTGGTGGCCAGGCCATGGCCATACGGTCAGGGACCAATAGACCCAGGGATGACATAGGCCTACCGAGATTGGTTTCGTCCACCTGTGAGATTGACAGTGCCCAACACATTAATACCGTAGAGGAGACCCAGAGGCCGATCAACAAGGTGGGGGTAGGGGCAAGGAGGTAGAGGGGACAAGGACGAAGGCAAAGACGACAGCAGAGGCAAAGGAGGAGGTGGACCACCTCCATATAAGAGGGGATAGAGAGACCAGGCACCTAGTCACCAGTAGAGGGATGGGGATGGAGATGGGCAGAGAGATGGGGACAAGCAGTAGAGAGATGCTCCGAGGGATCACCAACAATAGCCACCACCACCACCACCTCCACCCCAGCCAGACTAGAGAGATGCTTTGATCCAATAGTTACAAGCACATGTTGCCACCTTGACAACTGAGAGGGATCATGTGAGGGTTGAGTGGGATCAGGTCGTCCAATAGAGATGGGCCACCAAGCTCTAGTTGGCACAGGAGACCGGTGGATGTCAGCAACTAGAGGCCACACATGGTAGGACCGTTCCTATGAGGATGTACTGTGAGGCGGTATAGGAGGCATAGTACTACAGGCTCTACTACCATCAGGCAGTGCCTCGAGTAGCACGAGTGACAGACTTCTCATAGTAGATAGGGCAGAGACAGGACCAGCTCGAGAGACAACCAGGTGAGGGGAGCATCCATTAGGGCTAGCCTCACATTTTTGATTAGAGACAACATTCTTTTTGAGATCCACGGGATCCATTTTTTATAGCCCCATTAGCAATTGTACTATATTGATTGATACATACATTTGATCCTGATTTATGTACCATGATAGTTGTATTATTATTTTGATGATATATGAGATGATATGGTTCGATTTGATGTTTGATGATGTGTTCTATCTTATTTATGCATGATGGATGGATGTATCTTATTTTCTATATGCGATGTTCTATATGTGATGTGATGACTCTATCCTATGTGATGATGTATGCTTTTTTATTCTATGTGATGTAATGCGATGTATGTTTCTATATGATGCTATGATGTGATGCAATGATTATGCAGATGTTTATGGATGGATGCATTTCTTTTTTTTTAGTATCTTTCTATGCAGTTTTTATGATGACGATGTATAGATGATATGGATGCAGATGTTATGACACAAAAATTTTTAGACTAACAGATCTATATGGATTATGATGTTAAAATGTATGATATGCAATGACATATTCCTTTTCTTTTTGAATATCTTTCTCATGTATGATATGGTGATGCCTTTATGGATGACATGATGATGCTTTTATGATGATACCTATTTGATGATGGTGCTTATGATATGATGTTGTGTATGTGATTAGGCAATGGATGTTTTGATGATGCATATGATATGATTTAATGATACCTATGTGATGATACATTTGACATGATATGATGCACCTGGTATGAAAATGCTTATATGATGATGCAAATGGATGATATGATGTATATGTGATGTTTATATGATTATGTAATGGATGTAAATGTATGGTTTGTAAGATGATTAGAATAACCAATCTATATTGTGCAATGGTGAAATGAAATGCACGTGAGGTGATCAATGTTTCCTATATGTCATGATATGATATGCATTATGCTGATGGTTTGTGGATGTAGGATGGATGCCTTGGAGATGATTTTGATTAATTGTCATGGTACCATGTTAGCACGAAGAGAAGGAAGAAGAAATAAGAGAATCCAACAAGTCAACTTCAGAGATGATGATGATGATGGTGACGATGATTTTTCTTACCAGGAATTGGGACTTTAAAAGGGCTATTTACCCTATGTTTGATAATACACATAGAAACGATGCCTCAAGGTATAAAGAACTAGGATGGCGTTGCACCTAGTGTGATGGACTTTGACTCGACAATCAAATAGGAGTACTCCTGTTCACACCTGGCATACAAAACCTTATTAAAAATGCAGTTCAAATATTACAAATATCTCAAACCAAAACACATAAAGGAAAGCCTTCCTATGGGGTCAACAAGACACCTAAAACACCCTCCCTACAAACCAATCAAAGCATGCATGACCAAGGTTATATTAAAAGAATATCCAACAAGCACAATATATAAAATATAATGATCATTTCCCCATTCCTTTCTCTCTAAATCCCTTTGTTTGGACATCATCAAGAGGTCATTGGAATGAGTGCAATAAGATAAACCAAAAGACCAAGATCAAGTAAACAAACAAGCTAATGTTCTTCTACCGCTAGCCAAGACTAAACTACAGTGATGCATGATGTTGATGTCCATTGTAGGAAGGATGCATCCTAGGACATGATTTTATCATATGATTTTTGGATTGACTGGATGATGGGCTATTAATACCAAGAGTTGACCAACTTGTTTACTTATTGATCTAGACTCGAGACTTTGACATTTTTGAGTTTTCACTTTTAACCTGCTAGACTTGTTTCCAACTGTTTCACCAAAGATTGAGGATGACAATAATTTATTGTGAGTGATGTTTATTGTAGGTGAAAGTGAGATGAGACAAATGGATTTTTCAAATATTTGGATGTTTTGAAGTTTTTGAAATGTATTTTGAGGCTATTTTGGTATTTTTGAGATTTTACAAGTGGGGTTTGATTTTCAAAAATTTCAAATGTTTTGGGGTTTTCAGATTTGACCTTAAGAGACTAACCTGGAAGACCTATCCTAGGGGGCCTTGAGGGTTGGACCAACAGATTAGAATTTCCCACAAGAGGCCACGAAGCACTTCACATAGTTCGACTGACACAAACCTCGACATTTGGGATGAGATATGAACAAATGGATTGCTAGTTTATTATGACGGACTTGTAAAGGACTAACCTAAGTGTCTCAGGGGAAGATCAAAGATCAACCTTTCCTACGTTCAAAGCTCAAAGACCCATAGTTTGACAAGACGACTCTATTTTTGAATTTTTGATTGACATTTTGACCTATTTTTTTATTTTGATATGTTTTGAATGTTTTTGGATTTTCTGATTTTATGAATGTTTTTGGATTTTTGGATTTTCTGATGTTTTCTGGTTTTTTTATTTTGGGAAGACTTCAAGAATATACATGAATCCAACTGGATGAGAACATGCCTCAAAGATGATGCAACAAAGTGCTACTTCGATAAAGGTAGGACAAACTGACCTTGAGAATGGGCCAAGTAGTACTAGGAGGGATCATGATATGAACACAAGACCAAACTATGATGCAGACATAGATGAGTAATAAGTGGATGTAATGGAAGTGTGATGGATGATGCAAAATTAGCCATGAAGATCCTAGTGGATGGAAAGTGCCCAAAGCGTCATCAAAGTGGGTTTTACTAGAGGATGTTTTTTTCTTTACTATTTTTAATCCTTTTTTTGATTTTTTGATTTTTCACCAAGATGCCTGTTTGCCAGGTTTTCATTAGGGTGACCATTTTTTAGGACATTTTTTTATTTTTTTGTATTTTTGGTTTTATACCCTGCAATATTAGGCATAATTTTTTTTGAGATGAGACCTGTTCATGGGTTCTTGCAGAGGTTCCCCTTCGGGTGTTGAGAACTAATATGCCTCTGACTTGTAGCTTGCTGTGATGATGAAGGGTCCCAACCAATTGGGTTCAAATTTTCCCTTGCTATCTGGATTTGGAACATTCTTCTGATTCTCCTTGAGCACAAGTTCTCCGACTTGGAAGATTTAACTCTTGATCTTCTTGTTGTAGCTTCATTTGAGTCAGTTTTAGTAGACTTGCAAATGGTTTAAGGCATCCATATGCCGCTCATCTAGTAGTTCCAACTCATTCATTTGTGATACCCGGTATTCTTCATCTATGATGAGATTCTTCAATGATATTCTCAGTGATGGGAGCTCAATCTTGATAGGGATATGGATTCTAATCCATAGACCAGGGAGAATGGGGTGGCACCTGTTGGTGTGCAAATACTTGTTCAATAGGCCATTTCCTTGGGGATAGTATGGGGTGGAAAAGTGATGTTCTTATTTGTAGCCTCAACTTGGCCATTTCCTTGGGGATAGTATGGGGTGGAAAAGTGATGTTGGATATTAAACTTCTGGAATAGGTCGTGAACATCTTGATTCTTGAAAGGTGTCCCATTATTTGAGATAATAGTTTGAGGGACACCATAACGACAAATTAAGTAGTTCAGGATGAACTTTTATATCTGCTTTCCTATGGCATAAGTCATGGGAATGGATTCCACCCACTTTGTGAAGTATTCAGTGGCAGTGATGATAAACTTATGTCCATTAGATGAGGTGGGGGTGTTTTTTCCAATGAGATCGAGCCCCCACTATGAAAAGGGCCAAGGTGTGACAATCAGGTGGAGCTCTTGAGATGGTGCATGGATGAGGTCCCCATGTTGCTGACACTGGAAACACCTTCTAACATAGTCATGTGCTTCCCTTTCCATTGTGGGCCAATAGTACTCTATCCTCAGCAGTTTCTTAGCCAAGGTCATACCACTCAAATGTGAATCACAAATGTCATTATGTACCTTAGTTAAGGCAGTTAATTCCTCCTCAACATTCAAGCAACATATCAGGGTTCCTTCAATGCTTCTACGATATAGGGTATATCCTAGGATGATAAAATGGGATGATGTTTTGACAATGGCTCTTTTGAGGTTTAGGGTTATATTAGTGGGGAGGACTCTTATTCTCAGGTAAGTGTATATATCATGGTACCAAGAATCGCCAGGACCAATGATTTCACACACAAATTTAAATTTTGGTACCTCAAATGCAGGCATGAGAAGCTTCTCTATAGGGAATTATTGCTTTGGAACATTGCGTGGGACATCTAGGAGTGATCCGATTGTATCCATTGCATTTGCTACTCTGTTGTTTTCTCTTGATAGCTGCTCAAATGTGATATCAATGAAGAAATCCTTGAGACTTTCCACCAATTTCTTGTATGGAGTTAACTTGTCATCCTTTGTTTGATACTCATTATTTACTTGGTTGATTATGAGCTGTGAGTCTCCATAGAATTTGAGTTCCATGATTTGCCACTGCACTATAATTCTCAGCCCTATGACTAGAGCCTCATATTTTGTGATATTATTTGTGCACGGGAATGGCAACTTACATGATTTTGGAATGCAATCCCCTTGTGGGATGATGAAGAAGATTCTTTCTCCTGACCCATGTTGCATGTAGGATCCATCAAAGTACATTTTCCAGTGATCTTCCACACTAATGTTGAAGATTGATTCGTCAGGGAACTTTGATACAAGTGGATTTTCTGCATATATTGGTGCTTCTACCAACTGATCTGCAATTGCTTATCCTTTGATGGCCTTGCATTCCACGTACTCAATATCATGCTCTGCCAAAATCATAACCCACTTTGTCATTTACCCTATGAGAGTTGCTTTGGAAAACAATTACTTAAGTGGGTCTATCTTTGCGATGAGCTTTATCTGATGGGCTAGCATGTAATGTCAAAATTTATGTGTTGCAAATACAATTGCTAGAAAAGATTTCTCAATGGATGTATAGTTCAGTTCATGTCCCACCATAGTTCTGCTGATATAATAGATAGCTCTCTCTTTCCCATTTTCATCGTACTATGCTAGGAGAGCTCCAAGGGCTGTTATCGTTGCTGATATATATAGGATCAAAGGTTTGCTTGGAATTGGCGGCATGAGGATAGGTGGCATGAGTAAATACTCCTTGATTTTGTTGAAGGCTTGATCACACTTCTTGTCCCACTTAAATGCTACCCCCTTGTGGAGTAGGTGAGAATAGGGGACAACCTTGTCTACTAGTTGTACTATGAATTGACAGATGGAATGGAGTCTTCCTTGTAGGCCTCTTAGCTGTTTCAATGTTTTCGGTGCCTCCATTTCAAGAATTGCCTTGAACTTGGAAGGATCTATCTCAATCCCTCTCATTGACACGATATACCCAAGGACCTTCCTTGGATGTACTCCAAATACACACTTCTTTGGGTTGAGTATGAATTTATATTCCTCTAACCTATTAAAGATGGAGCCCAATGCTGCTATATGATCTTGTCTTTTGTTTGATTTGGCTAGTATATCATCCACATAATCTTACACAATTTTGTGAATCATATCATGAAAGATTAGTGTCATGGCCCTCTAATAGGTTGCTCCTACATTCTTCAACCCGAACGACATCATATTCTAGCAATATGTCCCCCATGGGCAAGTGAAGGCCATTTTATGTTGGTCATCTTTTGCTATCATGATCTGGTTGTAGCCTGAGAATCCATCTATCAATGATAGCATCTCATGTCTTTTCGTCATATCCACAATCATGTCAATGTTCGAAAGTGGGAATTCATCCTTGGGACATGCTTTGTTTAGGTCTTTGAAGTTTGTGTAGATGCGGATGCCCCCAGTGGGTTTTGAAATAGGTACAAGGT
>VDFB02112964.1:0-11292 GCA_007258455.2 Sequoia sempervirens
GATGTAGGAGACATTCATGCTACCTTGTCATGTGAAGACCCTCATTGTTCCATTTCTACCAACTCGAATGCCCGTTTCATCATAGTTCCATATTCTGTTAGGGCCGTATGGGGTACTTTCATGTGCTATTGTCAGCATTCTAAAAAATTTAGCTACTATTTTGGGTCTTAGGTTTATCGCCCTGTCTTTGTCAAGACCTTTACCTATGTGCAAGGTCAATTCTGGATGGTACCTCTTGAAACCAGTCCACCATGATTTTCCAGGTAGCCCCTCCATGAAAGGGTTGGATCTAGTTTGGAATATTTTAGCAACCTCTTGCTTGAGATTGATAATCTCAAGCCCGTGGCCAACATCTGCCATATTTTTTTACCACTTTACAATTAGACCCTCCTCCTCTTCTACCAGGACTGTTGGTGGACCCTTCTTTGAAGTAGTTTTCAGGCCACCTAACCAATTGCTAAGTTTTGTAGCTAGGATTTTCCATTTCTTTGTAGAAGCTCTCGTTGACATCCCATTTGTTTCAACATCCTCCAATGCCCTTTCCATGTCTTGTGATGACCATTCCCTTTCTTTTGATGCTCTTTCCCTCCTAATTACAAGTGCACCAACCTCCTAGAAAACCTCAACAGGTTCAGGATTGATGTTTGCTTCTACAACTGGTTGATACACATTGGGGACTGTTACAGTCTCTTTCCTTGTACGTGACTTTGTCTTTGCAGTATTGTTTTTTGGTTTCGACCTCATATTACCTTTAGATTACACTTGCAGATATTAAAAAAGATGTTTGGAGTAGTTAAAATAATAATAATTCAACACTGTTGAATTCATAGTGATGCATGAACAATTTGCATTTCTTTAACATGCATCTTGACATTTTATAATTCAATGCTTGGTTTTTATGAATAGTTTGTAATGCAATTGTCTTTATTGTGCATCAACAATTTGTTTCTATTGAATATATGGAAGTTGACAGTTTGTTCAATTTTATCATTTGAATTGAAATTACTTATAGCAGATTTTTTTAGTGAGACATGAACAAACATTGGTTAAACATTATCGAAATGAAAAAAAATGGTATAGGCATAGTGAGGTAGAAAACCTCAAATGAAAGACAAAGGGAGCTTTCTTGAGTGCAAGGCTGAACAATGAATCATGGAGAGCTGAACATAAATATAGAAAACATATTTTGTAGTAACAATCACATAAACAATTACACATATATACATATATGAATATATATATATATATTCATATTATGCATGGAAGAACAAAATAATACATAGACATATTTCCATACATATATAGTTTCATACATATACATACATATATATACATATATATACATATACATATATATACATACAATGAATCATGGAGAGCTGAACATAAATATAGAAAACATATTTTGTAGTAACAATCACATAAACAATTACACATATATACATATATGAATATATATATATATTCATATTATGCATGGAAGAACAAAATAATACATAGACATATTTCCATACATATATAGTTTCATACATATACATACATATATATACATATATATACATATATTATAAATATATAATATATATATATATATATATATATATATTTTATATATAAATATAGTATATATATATATATATATATATATATACATATATATGATATACATATATATATATATAGGAGAGAGGATACATACATATACATATACATATATATATACATATACATATGTATATGAGTATATACATATATATACATATATATATATATATATATATATATATACATATACATATACATATACATATATACATATACATATATATATATATACATATACATATACATATATATATATATATATATATATATATATATATAGTATATATATATATATATATATATATATAGAGGAGGTTAAATATATATAGGAAGGAAGAGAATGGAAGGAAATAGAATGGAGATGGAATAATAAATAAATATAGTGAAAATAGTGGGCAGGAATTGAAGGAAATGGAAGAATGGATAAATGAAGAAATAATGACATGCCAGAATATCTTCGAAATGAAAACTAGTCATACAATATATATGTATGGAAATATATAAGTATGGAAATATGTCTATGTATTATTTTTTCCTCACATGCATTATATATATATATACGTATAATATCTTCGAAATGAAAACAAGTCAATCCATTTTCATATTTGGGAATAACAAACAAATATTAAAGGAAAATTGTAGAGTTAAAGTTTGTGCATTGTCAAAGAGAGGAATACAAGTGTGTGTCAGAAAACCCTATAATTATGAACCAGTGAAACCCTTTCTATGTTTGGTAGTAACAATCAAATAAAATTAGCATTTCGTAGATAGAACTATTGTGCATGGAAGAACAAAATAATACATGAACATGCCAAAATATCTTCGAAATGAAAACTAGTCATACCATTTTCATATTTTGGAATAACATGAGAATATTATAAGCAAATTGTAGAGTTAAAGTTTGTGCAATGAGCAAGACACGAATGAAAATGCATGGTAGAAACCCTCAAAATGATAAACATTAAAACCCTATGAATATTTTGTAGTAATAGTCAATTATAACAAACAATATGCACTGTGATATATTGTATCCATTTTTTCCTATTTTGGAATAACAAACAAATGTAAAAATAAAATTGTAGAGTTAAATTTTTTGCAATGATGAACACACGAATACAAGTGCATGGCTTAAAACTAGTCAAACTCTTTCCATATTTCGTCGAACAAGTCTAATAGTAATGAAAAACCATTTAAACCAGTCAAACCCATTTCATATTTCCTATAAGGAAGCAAATATGAAAAGCACAATGTAGATTAAACATCGCATGGATGAGTATAGAGGAAATGAAAACTAGTGAAACCCTGAAATTGAACTGAAATGACTTGAAATTCATATAATTTAATGTAAGTTCAAACCCCAAATATTGAGTTATAGGTCAATGTGACAAAAATTGACATCACATACAACATATTTGCATTCCCAGACATAAAGAACATAAATGAAAAAAAATAATATAAATAGCATAAGTATGAAACCTCAAATATTTATAGATTTATGGACAACATATTCATAGCATACAACATATTGGCATCTGTAGGCATAACATTAGAGGACCTTTTGACCAAGCAATCTGCAACAACATTCAATTCTTTAGGAATATATATAAAAGAAATGGAATCAAAAATTGAAGTAAGGTGAAGAATCTACTTGGCTAGTGACACCAACCTCTAAGAGATTCATGAAGCTTCCTTTTATTTGAAAGAGAGACCAATACCATGAAATCCATCTCACAAACAATATTTTTCAGCTCAGTTCACAATCTTTCTTAAGTGCTAAAAGGATAGATTAGGCTTCCATTTGAATATTAGTGCCAAATCCAATTGGAGAAGAGAAAAAAATAAATAGAACCATTACTATCATGTCCAACCCTACCAATCTTAGTAGCACTCATATTTCCTTAAGAAGACTCATTAGTATTAATTTTGAAAAGCCCAATATGGACGAAACTATTTACCTACTCTATTCACCTTAGTAAAAATTTTAACCCTAGAACTAGAATGGATAGATGAGCTAACCAAATTACACAAATTTTAAAATTGCCTTGAGAATTTAAGTATTTGAAGAAAATTTGAACTTATCTAAAAGACTCTTATTTACCTAATTTTATTTAATCGAGTCTAAAATATTCTACCAAACATACCCAATAAGACTTTATTAATAGATTGGAAGATTCAATGATTCCACTCCAACTAATTTTTGTAAAGGATAAATATGGGATCAATATGGACCAAACACTAAGATGAAAGAAGCAAGAGTAGGAGGATGTACCAAACTATCCCAATATTCAAGTACAAAAGAAACATGGACAAAGGGTTGGTTGCAAATTTTCCACCACTATGTCCAAAGACCCATAGAAAAGGGGCATTGAAAAAAAAATGAGCCAAATGCATTTCTCATTAGCATCATAGAGAACACATTTTGAAGGACCTTGAAAGCATCTCTTTCAAATGTTATCCTAGGTGAGATATTTAATCTAACAAAGAAACTAGATAAAGAAATTACACTTGGGCCAACAATATTTAAAAAAAAAAAAAAAAAAAAAATCATTAGGGACACTATTATAACCACTATTTTCCTATTCTAGGATCTAATGGCCCAAGAGAAATAGAAAAAAAGACTTTAAGATCATAGCTCCAAGCAAGAAATACATAAAATAAATGTTAATTAAAATTATGGCCTATAACAATTCATGAGAGTGATGATATGTTCCTTTATTATGCCATCCACAAAGAATTATTACCTTGAATGTGTAATATATAAGGGATGAGGTCACAATTGTGCCCTAGGTGAATTTATCATAATGGATACCCCTCAATCCCTAGCTCTCAATCAAAGAGGTATTATCATAGAATCATGCTCTCATATGGCCTATACATCATAAAGTAATATTCATTTATTTGATTGAAAATATTATCATAAAGAATCTCATTTTGTTATTTTTATGATGTATATGTAGCACTTGTGCACCTTAGAATGCCATTGTGTAATGGATGTACAGTCTCATCTTTGGCAATACATGGTTTTTCTAAATTATAAATTAAGAAACCTATTTTTCTACAATATTAGAAATAAATGATTTTTCCATGGTAACCATGCCAAAAATTAGGAATAGATGGTGTTGGAGTAATTGAGAAAATCACCTAATAATTAATTAATCCTTAATTAATTATTAGGTCCATTATTACTTTATTACAGTTAAGTTAAACTTAGGAGTATTTTTTAGTATTATATTAGGATATTTATATGTCAAGTTGTTTCATTGCATAGGATTACAACACTTGTCACAATCTAATAAAATCTTCATATAGGGTTTTCACTTTTTCTTTTATAAGTGAAATAAGGAAAAGGGGATCCTATGTCCCTTTTTGGTTTTAGAACAATACGATCTAGGTGCCTTTTTCCCTAATTTCATTAGAAAAAGAAATCTCCCAAGGATAGGATTGAATTTCAACCATGAGGTGAGTCAACCCTATTAGGAGGACCTGTTGTTTTCTTATGACATAAATAACTAAAATACACTTTTGAGAGAAAAATAAAATACCTAATGAACTCATTTATGTGATGTAAAACATGAAATTCAGAGATTAAGGATGGCACAAATAGAAACAACAATTTTTCAGAGAGATCTGAGAAAGGAAAACTGATGTGTACCTATCACCAAAAATTGGTGTTAAGTTTCCTACACGAACTCATTCGTCCTAGGGAAAATGGGTCTTTGCGCATGGATTTTTCTCAACTTTGGGGGTCATCTAGTGCAAGATTTGAGCTTTTGTTTTCCCCAAGTTTCACAGCCAAAAGTCAAATAAATTTGAGATCTAAGTTTTCGTGGCTTGACAACTTTGACAACTTTGTAAAATCTCTCTTTTGATCAATCTTCAATCCTTATTCACCTACAAATCTACACATACACAAAGAGAGGAAAAAATGTTTGTTTTTTGGTAATAGGGGTTTTCCTTGGTCAAACCATGATTTGGTAATTAGACCCTGATCATAAAATAATGACAAATGAAAGGAATTTCATGAATGAACAAAGGTTATGTCACAACTCACCAAACCCTTAATGACTGCCCTTAGAGGATTGAAGTCTAACAAATCATTCTAAGGATTAGATCTTGCAAGAAATGGCTTGATTTGATGTTTGATTTGATGCTTGACTGCTTGAAACCTACATCACAATGTTAGCTCCAAAACATGAGATGAATATGAATAAAATTTGACATGATGATATGATCTTGATTGTTGTTATAGATGATTGATAAATATTCTCTTCAATGCTCTTGACAATGATATGTAATTAAAGGGTTACAAATAATTTGCACTTTGCTCCTAATTATAGATTTATCCCTAACCACAAACAAAATTGTGTGGTTATGTATTTTAACCTTTAAAAGTATAGAAATTGAGTTCACTTAATCCTTTTCTTATCCTAATGACATAAACTAATTAATTAAATGACATAATTAACATTCAAAATAGGAATTAAAACTAGAAAGAATGAGAGAGAATAGAGAGACATGGAACTTGATAACATAGTACAACCATATGTTTAGGCTGTCTCTGGGTCCGCTTCTCAATGAGGTACCACTTTATTAACAACACCAAGCTTATTTTCCTTATTACATCATCCAAGCCTCAAAACTTGCATTACAAAGTCTCTCGCAGTCTCCTGCCAACACCTTCAAAAATTCCTTCCCAATATGCCTAATTTATCCACCATGAAATCCTTTCCCAAAAGAAAATTCCTTGTCTTGCAAGAGAAAAATATCCTCCTTAAATACACCATTTTTTCCTAATATGGTTCATAACCATACAATTTTGCAATCTCCCATTTACAAGTAAAAATCTCTTAATTTTTAAAATAATCTTCCCAAAAAAATATAACCCTTTTAATTACAGACCCTTATAACTACAGGCTCTACAAAATAATCTTCAAAATATTCTTAAATCCCTTTTATTAATCTTTAGAGATTATTTTTAAGCCCCTTGATAATTTCATTATTTAGGTTTTACCTTTAAATGGGTTTAGATTTAAAAATAGGGGATCAATTTTTAATTTTTAAGAGATTTGGCTTCAAAACTGCATGTCTCCCTTATATTTTTTGAGGAAAGTGATGGTCTATCGATATCCACGGGGGTTGTTTGAGATGAGGTCAGTGGGTCGAATCCGCCAACCTTTTATTGTTGTTGAATTAGATTTCAATACATATCAAAAGTAACAACTACCACTTATATTGTTGAGAGAATCACGCGGCCAAACGGTGGGGGGCTTCCCTTGGATAATGGAGGTTAGGGGATTGAATGATCCCCTACTTACATTTTTGGTAGACCACTAAAACAAACCCGCTAGGGGAGTTGGATGGGATTATCACGTGGTGCCCAGCTAGTGGGTCACCTAGCACCTTTTCATTCACTTGTTTTGAGGACACGTGTCAACTTGACATTTGTTGTCGCCTGCCATGTCACGTTATCATGTCTGCACCACTTGTCTTGCTACATCACTACCACGTGTTAGATTATGATTGGTACATTTCATCATATGGTTTGTTGACTATGTTGTCATGTCACCGTGCTAATCTCATGTTGACATTAGCATGGTCAACCCTTTTACCTCAAAACTTTGACCGACCATATATTCTCCATATGAGCTTCGTTTGATGTGAAATGAGTGGCGTCAAAACCATGTCAATGAGCTCTTTGATGTGATGTCATTTTTGAAGAATTCCAAGATGATTAATTTTTTCACCTTTCTGACCGGCCCATGACACTAGTTTAACCCAACTTTGACTGGGCATAACTCTCGAGTACAATCTCCTTTTGACGAGATTCAAATTGTGTTAGGATCATGTCAAGGAGCTCTATGCAGTGATGCTAGCTTCATCAGATTTTGAGATTGTGAAATTTTTGGTCTTCTAGATCCTCCTGGATCATTCCACCCAATTAAGAATCTTTTGGACCACCAAAAGTCTTTTTTTACATAGAATTTAAGTGAGGGAATTTTTGCCTCACTTGTCTATTATCATCCATCCATCCTGCTAGAATTCTTATCATCTGACCCATCACAAACAAGATGAAAAATGAGCTAGAATAGCTAATACAATCAACTAAATACCCATCAATACTCATTGTCGCATCCACTATCCACATAGAACTAACTAGTAGAATGAAAAGCAACAATACTAAATATACCAACGTGAAGGAAAAAGTGTCAACTTGTTGAGTCTCCTAAACAGGAACATTATTAGAAAATGAATCATTCAAACCCTCTTTTACCACCTTAGGCTGAAGGTTTAAATTTTCTTGCAACTGATCCTCACACTATGCTATCTATGACACCTTATCATGATTAGAAATTGTTTCACCCTCATGCTTAATATCATTAGCTGTTATAGACATGAGGGTTAAAGCATTGCTTGCATTTACAACTATTTTCAAATGCTTTGTGTTTATAATAGATTTATCATTCTTCATGCGGTGAGCTTTCACAATGAATTTAATTCCATCCTTAAACAAATGATACCTATTATGTTCCCTATAGAAAATGGCCTTTCTGTCAACAAGTAAGGACTTCCCAAAACCATCCCACAGATGTGAAGTAGAATTACATCTAACTCTACCTCATCTACAAACTTGGATGTGATTGCAAATCGTAGTTTAGATTGCCTTGACACATGTAACCAAGCATTATCATGCACCCAACCCAATGGATATGGTTTAGGATGAGTTATTGTTTTTAATCCCAATTGCTTATCAACTTGTTCAGATATTAAGTTTACTTGTGATCCACTATCTATGAGCGTATCAATTTTACTCTATTTTGCAATAGTCCTTATATGAAACAATTCATTCCTTCTACTTTCAACAAGGATCTCATTATTCTTTATAGAAGAAGCATGGGAATTAGTACTAGCAACATGAATGATACATGTTATACCCATAGCTATTATCTTGGTTTCATCATCAGAATCTGATCTAAGGTCTTGCATGATGGCTGCAATCTTTTGCTTACCCTTTCAATCCTTGAACCACTTTGGTTTCTAATTAGGATGCAATTTCCAACATTTTGCATCTTCGTGCCCTTTCTTTTTGTAGTTTGAGCAATAAGGATTTTCCTCCTCTTTCTTCACAGAAGTTTCCCCCTACATTTCTTTCTTCTCTTTCTTTCTTTCTTTATGCTTACTGGATTCCATTAAGAAACTATTATTCATGTATGTTTCAAGATGAATGGCTTGCACACTAACTTCATCAAGGTTAGTTGGATTGAACATAAGTATTATATGCCTCAATTTTTCATGTAATCCACCTATACACTTCAACAAAGTTTCTTACGTGTATAAAGGAATGTCCAAAATTAAATCTTTTTTCCTAAACTCTTGTGTATATTCCTGTACACTTTGTCCTTTCTCTTGCCTTAATGATTTTCAATTCATTACTGCTTTTTGAATGTGACCCTAATGGATAAAACTATTTTTTAAGTGTAGCTATAAAATCAAACCAAGAAGAAACAATTTTACCATATCGACTTAGATCTTCCTAAGTTTTTCTCTCCCACCAAATTAAGGTTGTGCTGCCATGTCACCATGTTGATGTCAGCATGGTCAACCCTTTTACCGCAGAACTTTGAACAACCATATCTTCTCCATATGAGATTTGTTTGATGTGAAACAAGTGGCGTCAAAACCATGGCCATGAGATCTTTGACATGATGTCAGTTTTAAAGAATTCCAAGATCATTTTTTTCCTTTTTGACTAGTCCCTGGTACTAGTTTGACCCAACTCTGACTAGGCATAACTCTCGTGTACGATATCCTTTTGACACAATTCAAATTGGGTTAGGATCATGTAAATGAGCTCTATGCAATGATTCTAACCGTCGATTCTAATCTGATGAAATTTTTGGTCTTCTGGATCCTCCTAGATCATTCCTCCTAATTGAGAAGCTTTTGGACCACCAAAAGTCTTTTTTTACATAGAATTTAAGTAAGGGAGTTGTTGCCTCACTTGTCCAATATCATCCGTCCATCCTGCTAGAATTCTTATCATATGACCCATCACAAACAAGATGAAGAATATGATAGTATAGCTAATATAATCAACTAAATACCAATCAATACTCATTGTCGCATTCACTATCCACATTGAACTAACTAGTAGAATGACAAGAAATAATACTGAATATACTGATGTGAAGGAAAAAGTATCAACTTTTTGAGTCTCCTAAATAGGAATACCATTAGAAAAAAAATCATTCAAACCCTCTTTTACCACCTTAGGTTGAAGGCTTAAATGTTCTTGCAATTGATCCTCACACCGTGTTGTCTGTGACACCTTATCATGATTAAAATTTGTTTCATTTCATGCTTAATATCATTAGTTGTTACAGACATGAGGGTTAAACCATTGCTTGCATTTACAACCATTTTCAAATGCCTCGTGTTTATAATAGACTTGTCATTCTTCATGGGATGAGCTTTCACAATGAATTCAATTCCATCCTTAAACAAATGATACCTATTATTTTCCCTATAGAAAATGGTATTTTTGTCATACTTGAGTAAGGACTTCCCAAAACCATCCCACAGATGTCAAGGGAAATTACATCTAACTCTACCTCATCTACAAACTTGGATGTGATTGCAAATCAGAGTTTACATTGTCTTGACACATGTAACCGAGCATTATCATGCACCCAACCCAATGGATATGATTTAGCATGAGGTATTTTTTTAATCCCAATTACTTAACAACTTGTTCAAAAATTAATTTTACTTGTGATCCACTATCTATGAGTGTATCAATTTTACTTTTTTTTGTAATAGTCCTTATATGAAACAATTCATTCCTTTTACTTTCAATAGGGATCTCATTATTTTTTACAGAAGAAGCATGGGAACTAGTACTAGCATCAAGAACGATACCTTTTATACCCACAACTTTTATCTTGGTTTCATAATTAGAATCTGATTTGAGGTCTTGCACAATGGTTGTAGTCTTTTTCTTACCCTTTCGATCCTTGAACCACTTTGGTTTCTAATCAGGATGCAATTTCCAAAATTTTGCATCTTCGTGCCATTTCCTTTTGTAGTGTGAGCAATAAGGCTTTTCCTACTCTTTCTTCATAGAAGCTGCCCACTGCATTTCCTTCTTCTCTTTCTTGATTTCTTTATGCTTATTAGATTCCATTAAGAAACTATTCTTTGTTCTTGTTTCAAGATGAATGGATTGCACACTAACTTCATCAAGGTTAGTTGGATTGAACATAAGTATTGTATGCCTCAATTTTTCATGTAATCCACCTATATACTTCAACACAGTTTCTTGTGTGTATAAAGGAATTCCCAAAATTAAAGCTTTTTTCCTAAACTCCTGTGTATATTCCTATACACTTTTTCCTTTCTCTTGCCTTAATTATTGTCAATTCATTACTAATTTTTTCATGTGACCTAATGGATAAAACTATTTGTTAAGTGCAGCTATAAACTCAAACCAAGAAAAAATAATTTTACCATATCGACATAGATCTTCTTGAGTTTTTCTCTCCCACTAGATTAAGGTTGTGCCTCCTAGGTGAAAAGTGGCTAATTAAATATTTGAAGTATCATTTGTAAAATTCTTCAAATCCTGCAATAAACTTCAATTTGTTTTATCCAATTATCAAGTTTCTTTACATCTAGTTCTCCATTATAAGT
>VDFB02112965.1:0-19200 GCA_007258455.2 Sequoia sempervirens
TCCTTTCAATGTTGTATTGTTGGCATAGTGAGATAGGGTGTGGGTTCGATTGGATTTGGTAATGGGACAGTCTTGGCTCCTAGGTGTTCTCCTCAGCATACATGTATTAAAATATTGGCGGTGATGTAATGCAAGTGGTGATATTATAGGGGAGCATGGGTTATACTAATTTTATATTTTGGGTGCATGTTTTAAAGCTATGGGTCAGTAACAATCAATATGGCTTGTATGTTTGTAGTGTTAGATGTTCTTTGAATATTCATTGACATGTAAGACTATGAATAATTATTTGTGTTGGAGACAAATATAAACCGATTATAATACAATTTTGGTGGTACAATGATTCGAGTACCCTTGTTGACTTTGTGGGTGAAAACTGTTTTACAATTGCATATTAAGGCAGTCTAGTGTGGGGCCCACGTGGGACTACTTTCGTCCCCAATATAGGCTCTCGCCCTACTTTGGGCCCCTCTCCCATATGTCTTAGCTTTTTTTTCATAGCCTTGAAACTTAAATAGTTCATATAGATACAAAACGACAAAAATATTAGATGATTGAAATAGAAAATTACCATAGGTAGGGGCTCTAGAACATTGATTTAATATTATAAAATGTTGCCTTAATATGGGTACCTAGGAAGGGAGGCCATCACTGGGGAGCTAGGCAGTGGCTGGAACCTAGGTCAAGGTTCCAAAGCTTTAACATTGAGCCCAGTCCACAAGCCACATTGAACTCATAGATTTACTGGAATAACTATTTGCCATTATGGAATTGACGTAAAAAAATTAATTGATAAGTTCTGGCAGGATCTAGGTGAGAAAACAAGATTCAATTAAATGAGATGAACTCATAAGGAAATGAAGAATGTGTACTTTAAAGAGTAAGTAGCTTGCAGTACCTACTAAGGATGGAAAGCAAACAAATATACAAATAAAGTACCTCAGAAAAGTGGGAAAATTTGAATAAACCCCATAGCTTATCAAATATTTCTTTATTTGTAAATTGTGTGCCCCTTTTTTAAATTAATGATTGGTAGGGGCAAACCTACTTACTATGAAAAAAAAACCCCAATATACTAATTGGGAAAATTCTAGACTTGTTAATCTTGTGAGAGGAGCTCGTTAATAACAACCAGTCAAAGTTAAAAATGAATCATGCAAACCTTAGAATAGTCAATGAAAAATATGCAAAATGAGATCTGAGTGAAATTTACAAGAAATACTAAACTTTTCTTTTATTTTTCTCTTCATCTATAAAACCCCAAAATAGGAACAGAGTTTACAAATTTCCATTGCATTGCACAACTTAGTTATTTTAGTAATTGAAGATATGTTAAACTGTTCTTTTGGACAGTTGGATTAAAAATGAAGTTACTTGTCCTTGTCCATAGTAATTTTGGGGAAGTAATTCATTATCATCAAGCTACTCCTGCACAAAAAATGAGGAGGAAGTAGCCAAAGGATTGACCTGATGTCAGTAATCTCCAGATGATAAGCGAAATTCAAATAAAAAAAGCATAAGATCTATGGGGAATTCACACTTTGAAGCTGAAAATGATATGTGCACACTTCAAAATAGTTGAAGAAAAATGTGCAGGTTCTATAACACCCAATGTTTTCCAACCAAGAATTTTAGAAAACAATAAGAATGTAATCAAAACCTTTTCTAATTAATGTAGTAACAACCCAATTGGTTTGTGATCTCTCACCTCAATTTGATTACACATCCGATGTTTTCCAACATGAAGTTATATATAGACCGTATGAACGTAATGAAAAAGATTTGTTTAGTACAAAATAAGAATGTAATGAAGATCACCTTAGAAATTTATGCAAACCACATTGAATGAGATAGATAAAAGATAATGTATTGAGTGAAGAGATTCTCCCTATTATTCAAAAGTTGAGGAAGGTGCATGTGCAATATGCACAATTGGAAAATGGCAATGCAGAACTTGACCAATAGGTAGTAGATAGTATGTAATCAAAAAGGAATCTTCTCTAAAAACACTTGAAAAGAAGCAAACCAAAGTGAATGAGATAGATAATGTATTGACTGAAGAGATTGTTCCTCCTCTTCAAAAATTGATGAACGAGCATGTGCACTATGTGAAATGGGAAAATGGAAACACAGAACTGGAGGCAACAAGTACTAGAGTGCATGGAATGAAAAATGAATCTTCTCTAAAAACACTTGAAAAGAAGCAGAGCGGTATGAGTGAGATACATAATGTACTAACTAAAAAGATCCTCCATGCTCTTGACAAGATGAGGAAGGTGCATGCACAATATAAGAAAAGGGAAAATGGCAATGCACAAGTGGACAAACTGAAGAGGTTTTGTAGTGCACAACAATTTGTGCACATAAAGAAATTCAGAGATACTGCTATGGGTGGAGTTGAACAAGTAAATTCTATCATGAATAACTTCTACAACACAGTATATTTTCCACTATGAATTGTAATAACTATTTTATTTATTAGCTTTGAAGCTTCATAAGTGTCACTTGCCAAACTAATAACTTGTAATTTTCCTACGACACATTGCACAAAATTGTCTTGTCCATCAAAACTTTTTCTTGAACTTCCCTAACTTATTATCCTTTTCAAAAATAGTACATAGGAATTCGAATATTCTTTCTCTTCAAGCGACTTTTAATGCATTCCACTCAATTATGAACACACATTGGATAACTCCGCTTTCCTAATTTCAATTCAATGAGATAAAAGAGGAGTTAGCCAAATTTTGGTCAACATTGATTGGAAGTGCATTAAGAGTTGCGCTTGAAGAGGAAGATTATTCAAATTATTTTTTTACTCTCTCTAAAAAGGACAATAATGTTATGGAATTTCTTGAAAAATATTTTATGGACAAGACAACTTAGGTGCTTTGTGTCCCAGGAAAATTATAAGTTATTAGTTTCACATAATTAAATGTAGACAACATGAGTGTAATGAAAACCTTTAGTTTTGTAGATAGTAAGAATGTAGTGAAGTCCATTGACCTTCACAAGTTAAAACAACTCTTACTTACACTAAAAGTTGGATTTCAATTTCCTCATACGATTTTAAAAATAAATGTAGAAAATAATTTAGAACAATTAAAATGCTCGCACTAAAGAAACTGACATGGGACACTATGTTTTCCAACAATACGTACTATATATATATATATATATATATATATGTTGCCAACAAATAAATGCTCGGACAAAACTAATTGACACAGGACAATGATTTTTCTAAATAGATTTTTTTTTTATCTCCAAAATATTCAAACAAATCTTTTCATAACGAACGAACTAACATGTGACAGTGTTTTTTCCAACACTCCAAATAATGCGAGCATTTTATTTGTTCCAATCAGATGAAAAAAGGGAAATGCCATATTTATGTCACTAAAGAGTTGTTCTAAAATATGAAGGTGGACTTCATTAAATTTTCCGAGTGCACGAAACAAAAACTTTTTGTGAGGGAATAACTTAGAGGAGACAGTGTGTTTTCCAACACCGCAAATAATGCGAGTATTTTATTTGTTCCAATCAGATGAAGAAAGTGAAATGACATTTGGACTGTAGCAAGAGTTATTCAAAAACTTCAAAGTGGTATTCATTACATTCTTCGAGCATCATGAAGCAAAACTTTTCATAACAAACTAACTGACATGGGACAGTGTGTTTTCCAACACTATAAATGATGGGAGCATTTTATTTGTTCCAAGATCAAATGAAAAAAGGTAAATGTCATATTTACATCACCAAAGAATTGTTCTAAAAGATCAAGGTGGACTTCATTACATTTTTGGAGTGTATAAAACCAACACTTTTTATGAGTTAATAACTGAGACATGACAGTGTGTTTCCAACACTGCAAACAATGTGAGCATTTTATTTCTATTTTTTTTTCTCTTCTGATTGGTACAATCAAAATGGCATTCACTTCCCTCATCTAATTTTCAACCAAATAAAATGCTCACATTATTTGCATTGTTAGAAAACACACAGTCTCAATATAAGGTGTTAAGAAACAAGCAACCCATATAGTGTTGTAAAACCCTTTGCAATTGAGAGGAGGCAGTGTGTTTTTCAACTCTACTAATAATGTGAGCATTTTATTTGTTCCAATCAGATGAAGAAAGCGAAATGACATTTGGACTATAGTAAAGAGTTGTTCAAAAATTTGAAAGTGGAGTTATTACATTCTTGGAGCATAACGAACTAACTGACATGGGACAATGTGTTTTCCAACACTGCAAGCAATGTATAACAACACTGTGCCTTGCAGGTTTCATAATACCTACTATTTTCCAATTTCATTACATTCTTGGCACCTCGTTTTGCTATTTCCAAATAATGGTTTTGAATGCCACGTTTTTTTGGGTTTTTGTCCATTTGGAAATATAATTTTGAAAATCTGTCAATGTTGACACGTTTTCCACAGGCCACGACAAGTCCAAGTTAATGTCCGACCATCAAGTCTTTCCATCAGTGCAATTTGTCCATCCAACCTTCTTTTTGTCGGGGCATTTTGTTCCAATCAGATGAAGAAAGTGAAATGACATTTGGACTGTAGCAAAAAGTTGTTCAAAAATTTGAAAGTGGACTTCATTACATTCTTGGAGCATAACGAAACAAAGCTCTTCATAACAAACTAACTGACATGGGACAGTGTGTTCTCCAACACTACAAACAATGTATAACAACACTGTGCCTTGCAAGTTTCATAATACCTAGACAGAAATGTAAATTCATTGACATCGTATCCGATCCTCGAATTTCTACTAACATCGCTTCCTAAATCATCCTTGTCTAATTGTTTAATCAAATTCTATCTAATTAAATTCATCAATATTTGTCTCAATTAAATAAATCATTTTGCTCCAATTCAAGTCACCAACCATATCCATCTAATTATCCCTATTTAATTAAATAACTACCACAGATTAAATCTTTAAAGTTTATCCATTAAATTAAATAAATTAAACCTTATTTTATTTAATCTAACACCATTCCTTTAATTAAATAAATCAAATTCTTTATTTAATTAGCATCTTATCATATTCCTCTCTTATTTGATTTAAATAAATCTATAAATCTAAGTCAAATAAGTCACATCATCAAATCTCCCATTAAATTAATTAACCCTTGATTAATTTAATCTAATCCCATGTCACATCCTCTAGATAATGCAAGTTGCACATAAAAATAGATTTAATTCATTTATTAATCCCTATTTTCCTCACAAGGCATCTTTTTGAAATATTCTCTCAATTTGAATTCAAAAATTCCAAGTCAACATGTGCACACATCCAACAAGGCAATCATTCATTGTCCTTGCCTTGAGCCAAGTGGCATTTATTGCATTTTTCCTTCTCCTCTTACATGTCATTTCAACAGATTTGAATTTCAAATATTGGTATTTATTATAATAAAACCCCAAATCTTGTAATAACCATCATCCATTCATATTTGGACATATAATTCATATCATTGGATGAATGTTAGTCCCACATTGTTTCAAACTTGGGCATTCATATCCACCTTTGAAACTCTATAAATGAAGAGCTCATCCTTCATTTTATCCATCCACAACTAGCAGTTACCATGCTAAAATACTTAGCCATTTCCATCCATCATTTGAATTCTTAGCTAGGCTTTTTGCAGATTTAGCTTGGAGTCTTCATCTTTCATCAACAAAGTGGATCAACAATCTCTTCAACATTTGAATCTTGCATCATAGGGATTGGGAAAGGGCCAATTTTTACACCAAATTGGCACCAATTCCCCCATGGGATCAAGTGTTTGCTATTTAAATTAGAATTTAATCTTGGTTTATCAATTCCCATTGTGTTCTTGCTTATTTCTTCCCATTTTAAGAGCTTGGTAAAATGGATTTCCTTATAAACTTTTCAATTTGTAATTCCTTGTCTAACCAGTTTATTCATGTTTTTGCGTACTAGAAAGGGTTCAGACAATAGCTACTATTTTCCAATTTCATTACATTCTAGTACTATCTAATTCACAAAAGGTTCTCAAGACAATCACAAAACATACCAAATTGAGGTTAGGTGTGAGTAACCAATTGGGTTGTTACTTCTAAAGGGTTTTAGAACAGTAAGGGTTTTAGGAGACAATGTGTTTTCCAAAACGACAATGTAGAAATGGTGGCAAAAATGGGATCTTGTCTGGGCTTTTTGCTATTTGCAAATTATGATTTCGAATGCCACGTTTTGGGCTTTTTTGTCCATTCCGAATAAGAATGTGAACAATGTCAATGTTCGAGGCTTTATGTGGTTTTCAAAATATATCATTTCATTGCAGAACCCATTTTGCGTTTTCCACCTCATAATATATTTTGCATGGTTTCTAGTTTCTATAAATGTTATTCAGTTATTTCATTCATATTTCCACAATGGGTTGTCATTTATTTCATTCGGCAATGGCAAAATTCCAAAACCAGCATACGGGAGGAAACCAAAATTAAAAAACCGTCGACATAAAAAAACATTAGTAGCCTTGCATTTCAAATAAAAACCCCTTTTCCCAACGAAAACCCTACAATGTTCAAAATAAGAATGTGAACAATGGCGACGTTTTGGGCTTTATGTGGTGTTCAAAATATATCATTTCATTGCATAACCCATGTTGCATTTTCCAATGTCATAATATATTTCGCATGGTTTGTGTTTTTTGTAAACATTATTTAGTTATTTCACTCATATTTTCACAATGCGTTGTCAGTTATTTCATTTGGCAAGCACAAAATTTCAAAACCAGCAGACGAGAGGAAACAAAAATTAATAAACCTTCAACAGAAAAACACATAAATAGCTTTGCATTTCAAATGAAACTCCATTTCCCAAGAAAAACTCTTTGTTTTCACATCAATGAAAACCCATCTTCCCAACGAATAGTTATTCATTTCTTCACAGTTTCTAGGAAAAATGGAAAAATGGCATATATTTCTAGTGGATATGCATACCTACTAGCTAGCTAGTTGCCCACACCTGTCAAATGTGTTTTTTGTATGGAGGGTGGCCACACTGTTTCAACCTCTAAACACCTGCAACTCCTTCTTGTTGCTCCAACAACCTGCAAAACATCGCTATGGAAAATGGCGGCAAAAATGGGGCCTCGTCTGGGCTTTTAGCTATTTGCAAATAATGGTTTCAAATGCCACATTTTTTTGGGTTTTTGTCCATTCTGAAAAATTATTTGAAAACCCACGGCATCGACACGTTTTCCCAGTGACGGGACAGGGGATGGGTGTTGGAGTTAACACCCAATCATCAAGTCTTTCCGTTGGTGCAATTACTCTGTTCAACCACCTTTTCCGTCGGGGCCATTTTGTCTAACGCGTGGAATGGTTGATTGGGGGTACGATATCATGTCACATACATAGGTGCTTTTTGTCTAGGAGTTAGCTTTCTCCATAATTGTGGGGAAGTAATTCATCATCATCAAGCTACTCCTGCACAAAAAATGAGGAGGAAGCAGCCAAAGGATTGGTGATGTTAGTAATCTGCATATGACAAGCGAAAGTCAAATCAGAAAAGCATGAGATCTATGGGGAATTCACACTTCGAAGCTGAGAATGATACGTGCACACTTCAAAACAGTTGAAGAAAAATGTGTAGAGTGAGATCTATGGAGAAGTTACGGGATTTTTTTTTTTTTAATCATCACCATAAAACCCAAAATGACGACAGAGTTTACAAATTTCCAACACACTCGCTTAGTTTTTCCGTAATCAAAAATAATCTTGTTCACGCAAAGTAGCTTGTACGGAAATAGTATCAAAATTTGACTTTTCATGAGCGAAAAAAAGCAGGGAAGCCCCCGCGGGGCGGAAGGAGGCGAAATAGAGGTCAAGAACAAGGCTCGTGTGATCTGTTCAGAGGACTCGCAACATATGGGGTGCATTCTTTCGGAGGATGATGAAATGTTTAACCAGCAATCAAACACCAAGAAGCCGCTACGTATGGTAGTATGCAACATGAATATTGACATCTCAGAGGAGATCCTTGACTTGCATATCCTGAATGCCCTTCTCAACTCAAAGGTGGAACGACTGCAGAAGAATGCAATCATAGAAAAATTCATTGGTATTTGGCCTATGATGGACAGGATAAAGCAGTGGATTGGGCATAATTGGTTTGGCCTCAAGCCGGAGGTCGGTTTTCTGGCCCTAGGTTTCCTCCAAATTGTCTTTGATTCGGAAGCTGACAGAGAAAAGGT
Source organism: Sequoia sempervirens (assembly GCA_007258455.2). Classification (NCBI taxonomy): domain Eukaryota; kingdom Viridiplantae; phylum Streptophyta; class Pinopsida; order Cupressales; family Cupressaceae; genus Sequoia; species Sequoia sempervirens. Next base: position 8,236 of record VDFB02112965.1, read on the forward strand.
GCTTGAAGGGGGCCCATGGTTTATGGGCAATGCGGGGTTGTTCCTCAAAGTTTGGCACCCTGGCTTCAACCCATATACAGAACAGATCTTGGATGTGCCTCTATGGATTTGTATGTATAAGCTCCCGCATGAGTTTTGGATGGAGGACATTCTAAGTTTTATTGGTAATTCCTTGGGCAAATTTGTGAGCTGCTACAGCCCCCCGACTGGTAGGAAATTTTCTCCCTATGCATGGATCTGTTTCAAGATTGATCTAAGTAAACCACTACGCCACTCAATCTGACTCTCTTCTATTTTTGGGATTGGTTGCAGGAAATTGAGTATGAGTGCTTTCCCTTCAGGTGCTTCAAATGTGGGAGATTGGGGCACACCACCAGATTGTGTGGGGTTCAGGGTAGACCAAAAGTTTCTGGGCACCCCTCTAGGAGTGCCACATCCAATACACAAAAATGTGAGGTGGACTCCCCTTCTTCCCCCAAACCATATCTGCTGGCACTTATGGGGGCCGATGTTGCTATCCCTGCTGGTCTCACCTCATCGATTGATGCTTGCGGGAAAAACTTGGTCCCCCCAACTCAGGATGCCTTGGCCAGTAATCTTGGGGTTGATGCTGGTGAAGGTTTGGGAATCGGTTTCAGTGGCTCCCTCCCTCTCTCAAAGGCTGTTGAGCGCAACAGTGCCTTGGCCCCTCTGGAACCCAATGTGGTTTCCTCGGGGGGATCACCATAGGACTCGGTGTCGAAGATAAAAGCTGATAACACCCTTTTTCCTATAAGCTCAAGAGCTCCTATGGAGGGCAGTGACAGTGATGTGGGTAGGGAGGAGGAAGATGAAGACAAGGAAAACTCATGGAAGATGGTTACTCGGAGCGGCAAGAGGGCTAGCAGGAAGAAATCATTAGTTATGGATGTTGGTGGCAACAATGTCAGAGGCAAAAAAATGGATGTGAGTAAGGCAAAGCAAAAGGCCCTGGAAGAAGTTGTGAAAGGCACTCAGGAATCTCTAACTAAGTTTGTTAAGAACGAAGGCGAGCACCTCCTTGCGAGCAAGAAGTTATGAAGCTAGTCAGCTGGAATGTTCGTGGCCTAAATGGCCCAGAATAGCGTTGCTTGGTCAAGTGGCTGATTAAGTGGAAATCCCCGATGTAATCTTATTGCAGGAAACCAAAGTGGATAGCGACAGTCTGTTGAGCATGATCCTGAGCTTATGGAAGAATAGTGATGGGATGGTTGTTGATGCCCTAGGTTCTGCTGGCGGTTTAGCCATTCTCTAGAACAAATTCCATTTTGTTGAGGTGAAAACCCATGCAACTGATAGGATCTTAACCATCCAATTAAAGGATCTCAGGGGGGAATTTGATGTGCTTCTCTCGAGTTTTCATGCACCTAACATTGAGAAGGATAGGCTCACTTGCTGGGAGGATTTGAGGTTGATCAGGGATGCTTCCCTGAGTGGAAACTGGATTATTGGAGGCGACTTTAATACCATATATGCCCCCTCGGAGAAGTCTGGAGGTAGGAGCCTCAAAAATTCAGGCTCGTTTGAGTTTAGAAGGATGTGTGCTGACCTCTCCCTTGCGGATATTTACCCCCAAATCTGGTTGGTTCACCTGGAGCAACAAGCATATTGGTGAAGACAACATTAAATGTAGATTGGACAGATTTTTAATAAATTCAGACTAGCTTCTTTTGGCTTCTAATTTCCATTTGGAAGTGGTTCATTTCAGAGGGTCTGATCATTGGCCCATCTCTATGATTATTTCCATAAATCACAAACCTACGGGAATCCCTTTTAAAATGGAAGCCTTTTGGTATGAACATGAGGGTTTTAGGGAAGCTTTAGAAGGCTGGTGGAATATGGAGGTTAAAGGTAACAATAGATACATAATTTTTAAGAAATTAGGTGAAGTGAAGAATCTTGCCCGGGCATGGAATAAGAATGTTATGGGAAATATCTTCAAGCATAAGATCAAGGTTGAGGAAAAGCTTAAAAGCATTGAGGCTGAAATTGCTCAGGTTGGTATAACTATTGTTTTGAGAAATAGGGAACATGATCTTCTCGAAGAACAAAAAAAAATTATGAGGATGGAGGAAATTTTGTGGAAACAAAAATCTCGAGTTAAATGGCTGCAAGAGGGTGACAAAAATACTAAGTTTTTCCATCTCACTACTAAAATTAGAAGGCAGTATAATAAGATCACCAAAATCACCTTACCTAATGGCTCACTGGTTGAGGATATCAATGCCATCAAAAAGGAAGGGGTGAACTTTTTTTTTTATTTGCTTGGTGATGATCATGTGGTCAACTTACAAGCTCAAGATGATATGCTCAACCTGATTCCTAATCTTGTTGATGAGGCTGGGAACAAAATGCTTATGGTTGCATTCTCTAAGGAAGAAATTCAGAGTGCCACCTTTTCCTTGGGTGCCAACAAGGCTCCTGGGCCTGATGGATTTCAGATTGGTTTTTTCCAAAGGTTTTGGGATGTTGTGGTTGAGGATGTGTGTGTTGCGGCTGAGGAATGTAGGAGAAAGAAGGCCATCTTCAAAGCATGGAACTCCACCTATTTAGCTCTCATTCCTAAGAACAACGCTCTGAATTTCTTTGACGAAATGAGACCAATTGCTTTATGTAATGGAATTTATAAAATTGTCTCAATGGCCATGGTGACTAGGCTTAAGAAATGCTTGGAAGGCTTTATATCAGAGGAACAGAGTGGTTTCATTAAAGGAAGGGAAATCCTTGATGGGATTGTTTTGGCTCATGAAACCATCCATTCCATTAAAGTCAAGAACAAGGAGGGCATGATACTCAAGTTAGACATGAATAAAGCTTATGACTGAATCTCTTGGGGCTTCCTCATTAAGGTTATGAGAAGATTTGGTTTTTTTGAGGATTGGTGCAACTGGATCTTAAGCTGCATTTCCATGGTATCTTATGCTATTCTTATCAATGGTACCCCTACAGACTTCTTCCACCCTAGTCATGGGTTGAGGCAGGGGGATCCTCTCTCCCCCTTCCTCTTTCTCATTGTTGTTGAGGTATTAGGTAGAGCTTTCAAAAATGTTGTGGAGCTAGGCAATGTGAAGGGCTTACATGTCTCTAATGGTGCCCCTAATCTATCTCATCTTCAGTTTGTCGATGATACCCTTTTGTTCGGGGAAGCTACGGCTAGGGAGGCCAAGGGAATTAAGAAAGTCTTAAGTTCCTACGAGGCTGCTACTGGGCAAAAATTCAATATTAATAAATCATGGATCATCCTTCTTAAAGATATCACTGCTGAGACATTGGAGATTAGGAGGATCTTGGGGTTTGAGGTGGACTACCTTCCTAGTACTTATCTTGGCATGCCAGTTGTCAACAAGAGGACCTCTAAAATTGAATGGGGCAAGGTGGTTGCTAGGATTCAAGACAAACTGTCCCCTTGGAAGGGGAAGTGGTTAACTTTGGCTGGAAGAATAAATTTTGTATAAGTCATCCTTGGCTTCTGTCCCTAGCTATATCATGTTTGTTCTCCATATCCCCAGCAAAGTATCTAAGATCCTTGACAATACCCATCGCTTCTTTCTGTGGAGAGGTACAAACAACTCCTTCAAATATAACCTAGTCAGCTGGAAAGATGTGTGTAGCCCTAAGAATCATGGTGGCTTAGGGATCAGGAACCTCAAGCAAATGAATGTTGCTCTTGGCGCCAAGCTTGGTTGGAGAATATACGATGAGTGGGATAGATTATGGAGTGTTGTTATGCAAGCAAAGTACCTCCAGAATGACCCCAAGAACCTGTTTTCTACTTCATGTCTTCTACCCTCTGGCTCGGGCATTTGGAATTTTTTAAGGAAATGTTGCAATCACATCAGACCACACCTCTCTTGGCGGCTTGGTAGGGGTGACAAAATCAGATTTTGGAAAGATGGTTGGGCTGAGGCCTTTGCCTTCAAGGACCGTGGCCATTTACACCCTCTTGCTAACTATCTGGAACCTCGTCTTGGTAAGCTTTCCAAAGATTATATGATTGGTGCCCCCATGGCTCAGCAGTGGATTGCTCTTGAGGATCTTGGAGGCACTATGGTTGATGCTTGCAAGGAGGTACAATTCATGATTGAAAAATGGCCTATCTCTAACATTGGGGATAGAAGGGTGTGGAAAGGAAATGTTTCTGGCTCGGTCTCGGTCAATTCTGCTTACCATCTTTTTTTCTTCAAAGGGTCAATTGAGCATAAAGATGTCTCCAACTTGATTTGGAACAAGTTGGGCCTCCCCAAAGTGAATGCCTTCCTGTGGGTGGCCTGTAAGCGTAGAGCACTTACCTGTGATAGATTGCAGACTTTGGGGCGTAGGGGCCCCTCTTGGTGTGTTTTATGCAAAGAGAATAGTGAAGATAACGATCATATTTTTTTGCACTGTAGTTTTGCTACTAATTTATGGAGCTCCCTTCTACAAAATTGGGGTATTGTTTGGTCCATGCCACGAAACCTCCCAAATATTTGAGAGTGCTGGAAGCTAAATATTGTCAACCCCGGCTTACGTTTCATCTGGCATTAAGCTCCTGCCATCATTGTATGGAAATTATGGCTAGAAAGGAATAGGAGAGTGTTTAAGGATCAAGAGTGCTTTGTTAGCAAGATATGGGACCTAGTGGTGTCCTCCTTGGCTGAAATTGGCAATGTGCATAGTAAAGAGGATTGGTATGTTAGTGAAGATGAGATCGTTTGGGAAAATTCTTGGCCAAATTTTAGGTGGCTTGGTGGGAGGTGACTATCTAGCATAGCCAAAGCTCCTGGCAGCATGTGGCAATGCCCTCGTGCCAACTGGGTCAAACTTAATTTTGATGGTGCTGCTAAGGGGAATCCTGGCAAGGCCGGTGGTGGTGGAATTTTCAGAGACCATTCTGGTCAGCCTATGGGGTGGTACTCACAAGACTTAGGTGAAGCTTCAAACAACATTGCTGAAGCTTGTGCTCTATGGTCCGGTCTTAAAATTTCTAGAGACAACAACTGGGGGAGGCTATGCGTTGAAGGTGATTCGAAGCTCATCATCAATCTCATGAAGGGTGGTTCCTCACACCACTGGAAACTAGCTATTATCATTGATGAAGCTCGCCGCTTGGCTTCCTCAATTCCTGAGCTATCCTTTTCCCACATTGGCAGAGTCAGCAACATGGTGGTTGATTAGGCTGGAAATCATGGCATGGGGTTGATGAATAGGCTTGGTTCGCATAAGGTGCAATGGTCTGTCTCCTACCCACAACCAATGCTAAAGCTTATTCAAGACAACATAAAGGCACATCCTCCTGATCTCGTGGCTATGTAGGAGTGCTACTTCGATCCTCTGCCTATTGTATCCTTGCCACTAGCTGATAACTCCTCGTTCTTTCCTTGGCTTATGGTGATGTCTGAATCTCAATTAAATTCTTGGGCCTTTTCCCTCTTTTATGCGGTTCCTGGACCCTTATAACCAGGTTATATTTAACAAAAAAAGAAATAGTATCAGCCTCAATACTTGGTATGGAAAAGCAACATATAAAGTGGCTAGTAGCCCTATGCATGCCAAATATTCTTGTGTAAAATGACAAGAGCAATGACAAATACCTGAAAATCCTTGGGGCTAGCCGTAGATTGAGAAGTAGCAATTGCTTTGAGATTTTTTTTTGAAAAATGAGACAAATGAAAACAAATCTCCCTACAGCTGTTGCATTAATCTATTAACAATAAAGGAAAAGTATCTAAAGAGCTCGAGGTTTTAGAGCTAACAGATTCTTGAGCTCAACACAAGTTTTTTGCAGCTTTCAAATGGAAATATTAACTGCAAGTCATAATTTGTTTTCAAGCGGGAGGCGAGGAATGTTTAATAGCCCTATGACATGCTATCAGCGATGACAATAAAAATAAAAAATAAATGGACATGATTTACAGGAAAAATATTACGAAACCCTACCATAAAAGAAATTTTAAAAAATGAGGCAAACCAAAACCAATCTTCCTACAACTGCTGCTTCAATCTATTCACAATGAACAAAATTTAGATCTTAGAATATTGTATCTGACTACATCCATTTCGATGTCCAAGCAGATTAGATATGATTTTTAATAACCGCAGGTTTGATACAATTTTAAAGAACTGTAGATTTGATACGATCTTTACAACTGTTAAAGCACTGCATATTTGATACAGGTTCTAGGAAAATTCACCATCAGCAATTCGTCGACAGAAAACTTAGAGTCATGGAAAATTCACCCATGATTTTTCGCGATGAGTTCTTGAGGAATTGAATTCTAATCAAGTAGCTATATTAATATTTTTTAATATATGTTGGAAAAAAAATTCACATTAAATTGTTATTAGTGAATTTTGAATGATGTTGAATTACCCGTGATAGAATTTTAGATTGGTAAATTAGCGATGATGAATTTATGGTATGCAATTTGTGAAAAGTTAAACAAAGTGCAAACAAAGATGCAAAAACAAAGTATAAAGAAACATAACATAATACACAAGAGATGACATAGATATTTTATCGTGGTTCACCATTAATGGCTACGTCCACACTAAGAGCAGAGGAATATTTTATTAGCAACAACAACCCAAATACAAATGATACAACAACAAATATAAAGATGTATTGGAGAAGCTGAAGAGTCAACAATTGGAGGGAAACATAGTGTCCGTTGGGCTTCAGCGCTTAAGAAATCTCCCACTTGAAGTCCAAGAGATGCTGCAACTCACCAACCATTCCCCTGCTCTAAAACTACTGTTACTTCTTCTTAACCAGACCAAGAGAAGTCCTAGCACATTCAAACTTCTCTTTGCCAACAACTTTGGTGAAAATATCTGCCGGATTGACCTTTGAGTCAATTTTTACAACTTTTAACTTGCCCTCTTCAACCACTTGATGAATGTAATGAGCATGAAGGTCAATGTGTTTGGAACACGAATGAGATGAATGGTTGTGAGCCATAAAAATGGCACTGCGGCTATCACAAAACATAACATAATCACGTTGTTGACATCTCAAATCACTAAACAACATCTGTAACCAAATCATCTCCCTAGCACCTTCAGAAAGAGCCAAATACTCAGCTTTAGCAAATGAAAGAGAAACAAAATGTTGTAGCCTCGAGACCCAACTAAAGGCTACACTAGCAAACAAGAAAACATAGCCAGTGGTAGACCTTCATTTATCTAAATCTCTGCCAAGATCAAAATCAGTGAAACCTTGCAGTTGAACATTATTCCCACCAAAACACAAAGCATAATCAACAATACCTTTAAGATACCTTAAAATCCATTTGACTGCATCCCAATGAGACATTCCGGGATTGCTCATGAACCTAATCACAACTCCCACTGCATGAGCAATGTCGGAATGAGTGGAAACCATGGCATACATAATACTACCAACTGCAAATCTATAAGGAATGCTCTCCATAAAATCTTTATCCTCTTGTGTTTTTGGACACAAATCAGAAGACAAATGAAAATGAGCAGTAAGGGGAATAGAAACAAATTTTGCATCAGCCATACCAAATCTATCTACAACCTTGTCAATGTATGCCTTTTGTGATAACATGAGTTCTTTCTTTTGTCTCTTGTGATCGTCATTCCAAGAATCTTCTTGGCTGCACCTAAGTCTTTCATAGCAAACCGCGTAGCTAATTGCGCCTTCAACTCAAAAACAATCCTCTTACTAGTACCGACTACCGACATGTCATCTACGTAGAGCAAGAGAATAACAAATTCACCAGTAGAAAGTTGCTTGTAATAAACACATGGATCTGATTCACACCTGAAAAACTTGTGCTCAATCATGAAGCGATCAAACTTAATATACCACTGTCGCGGGGCTTGCTTGAGCCCATACAAGCTACGCTTCAGCCTGCAATAAAGATGTTCCTGTCCTTGTTGTTGAAAACCTTCCGGTTGCTCCATGTACAACTCTTCATCAACATCACCATGTAGAAAAGTTGTCTTGACATCCAACTGGTCAAGTTCAAGATCCCAAACTGCAACCAATCCCAAAACTGCCCGGATTGTGTTCATTCTCACAACTGGAGAGAAAATCTCATTAAAATCAATGCCTTTCTGTTGGTCATACCCTTTTACAACTAGCCTGGCACGATAACGTTTCTTGCTTGCATCCTCTTCTTTCAACTTATACACCCAACAATTTTTCAAGGGTCTTCGATTGGACGGAAGTGGCACTAAATCCCAAGTGTTATTAGCCTGCAATGAACTCATTTCATCTTGCATTGCGTCATGCCATTTATCAGAATCAACTGCCTGACACGCTTCTTTGAAAGTAGCTGGTTCAGGTTGATCAAAACCAAAATTTTTGGCTTGCCTCTTTTGAATACAACAATTCATAATCAAAAAACTTTAAAGGGCGTCCTCTCTTGGGTAGGCGAAGTGCAATGAGACCTTGTTCTTGCATGTTGTATCTAAATTTAGTTTCGTAATTGATTTTGGAGGTAGAAGAAACAGGGGGTGTTAAAATAGAGGTGGGTGAATTATTTATTCTACCTACATTACCTGCCGTTGAATTTCCTAAAAAAGAATGAGCATTTTCAAAAACTGAGAGGGGTACATATTCCTTAGAAACTACTGCCTCTGTCTGCAAAGCTGGAAAAACATGCTCATTAAAAACCACATCCCTGCTGCGAATAATCTTATTGGCGACAAGATCCCATAGCCAAAATCCATATTGATCTTCGCCATACCCAACAAAGATACACTTCTGAGATTTGGGGTCCAATTTGGATCTTTTCTCCTTGGGAACAAGAGCAAATGCTTCACATCCAAATACCCAAAGATGTGAATAGGAGATCCGCTTTCCAAGCCACTCTTCCTCTGGAAGACCAAAATCTAACCAAGATGATGGGCTTCGATTAATTAAATAAACTGCTGTGTTGCAAGCTTCAGCCCAGAACTCTTTGCCCAGTCCAACATTAGAAAGCATACAACGTGCTTTCTCCAAAATTGTTCTATTTAACCTCTCTGCAGCCCCATTTTCTTGAGGCATAAAAGAAACAATTTTTATCCTCTGAATACCATTGTCAGCACAAAAATTATCAAATTCTAGTGAGCAAAATTCACCACCGTTATCCATTTGCAAACATTTGATGTTATGCCCACTTTGATTTTCAACCAAAGCTTTAAAATTTTTGAATTTGCTAAAAACTTCAAATTTCCTATTAATCATAAACATCCAAACTTTCCTAGTGCAATCATCAAGGAAAGTTACAAAATAGTTTGCCCCACCAAGAGAAGTTACCTCAGTCGGTCCAAAGACATCTGAGTAGACAAACTCCAAAGGTGAAGTACGCTTTTCATGTCCCGTCTTCAAAAAATTGACCCTCTTCTGTTTGCCATAAAGACAATGTTGGCAAAATTCCAAATGCATTGATTTCAAACTCGGTAATTGATCTCTTTTAACCAGCACTTCAAGGCCTTTCTTACTCATGTGGCCAAGACGTTGGTGCCAAAGAACGGTCTCATTGTTTGTCAGTGCCATAGCAACTCCCACTTGAGAATCATTCTCAAAAACATATAAGCTGCCCACTCTATCTCCTTTGGCAATCTGCAGAGCACCCTTATTGACTTTCCACGAATCCGGAAAGAAAAAAGTATTGCAGTCTTGTGAAAAAGGTTGGCTTATAGAAATCAAGTTCTTCTTGAGTTTTGGAATATGTCTAACATCTTGCAAAAGCCATGTGGTACCATTCTTGGATTGTAAGAGAACATCCCCTTTACCAATGATCTCTAAAGATTTGTTATCCCCCAAATAAACATTCCCAAACTGTCCTGCTTGATAATTAGAGAAGGCATCCGTACAAGAGGTAGCATGAAAAGATGCACCCGAATCTAAAACCCACAAGTCTGAAGTAACTTCGCTTACAGACAAAACCAAAACACTATCATTGTGTTCATAAACAACATTAACCTCGCTGTCTTTAACCTTCTCTTGTGCCTTCTTATAGGAATAACAATATTTTTTAGTGTGACCAGGCTTACCACAAAACCAGCAGTCACCAATTCTGCCTCTGGATTTTGATCTTTTTGTAGATTTAGATCTTCTCCTATTATTGTCTTTGCCTCTATGATGAGGCCTTCCTCTATTAACAATAGTTAGGGCTTCGCCTGAAGAGTTCTCTTGGTTCTTCCTTCACATATCTTCGCTGAGAAGAGTAGCAGCAACATCATCAAACTTCAATTTATTTTTCGCAGCCACAGAAGTACTCACAGCCATAACAACTCCCTCCTAGCTATTAGGTAGCGAACACAGTAATAAAATTGCTTTAATTTCATCATCTAGGTTGATGCCCATAGAAACTAATTGAGTAACCAGCGTATTAAAATCATTAAGGTGGTTGGACACAATTCCACCTTCTTTCATTTTCAGGTTATACAACCTTTTCATAATAAAAACTTTATTAGACGCTGAAGCCATCTCGTACATCGAAGAAAGTTTATCCCACAATTCCTTCGAAGTTTTTTCTATTGAAACATTGAACAATACATTACTGGACAGTGAAAGAAAAATTGTAGCCTTTGCCTTCCTGTCCAGCTTCTCCCACTCTTCATCTATCATTGAACTTGGCTTCTTCGCTTTCCCATCAAGCGCGAGTGAGAGGTCTTGCTTTATCAGCAATGACTCCATTTGCACCTTCCACAAACTGAAATTCTGACCTGAGAATTTCTCTATCTTTGCTTCCTCCATAATTCAGGAAATTCATCACCAATTTCCCAACCAAGCTATACCATCACTGTACAACTCTGATACCAATTGAAAAGTTAAACGAAGTGCAGATGAAGATGCAAAAACAAAGTATAAAGAAATAGAATAGAATACACAAGAGATGACACCGATATTTTATCGTGGTTCACCATTAATGGCTACGTCCACACTAAGAGCAGAGAAATATTTTATTAGCAACAACCAAATACAAATGATACATCAACAAATATAAA
>VDFB02112968.1:0-13828 GCA_007258455.2 Sequoia sempervirens
TGACCATTAAAAACTCTGTTTCGATCACTGAAATCATCATATGCAATGTGAAACACCGTCGTGAGATGTTCCTCCATCGTGAAAAGCTCCATTCTAAGTCTCTGCTTCAGGTTATGTTCAATAAAATTGACTTTGACTGACAAACTATTGACAAAAACTCCATGCTTGATATTGCCCAAAACTATATTTTACATCATTTTAGCAAGGTTAGACTTTTAATGCAAAATGCCTTGATGAAGCAAAAAATTTGGTTTAGGTACAACACTAGGATATGAGGAAAGGAACTTTTAGCACTGCTAAACAGAACCAAAGTGGTTCACATTGGGCTCACCAAAAACGTAAGCTAGCGGGACCAACCACACCAAGGCTCCAGAGCACAGAGAGCCAATAGCGGAGGGCTGCCCTATCTTACCTCAAGCTAACGGATGTTTTAGGTCAAAGATAGAGAATGAAGAGCACTCTCAAGTGCTTTTGTCACTTTGCTTATCCAAATGTTCAGATGGGGCTAGATGAGCCGGTTTTTGGAACCCGAACTATACCTCAGACAACTCTTTGTCCAAGGATGATAGTGTGGCGCGCTGGTGTCTATATGGCGAAAAAGTGAAAGGTACAGTGTAGAGTGTCAGAAAACCTACTTACAACCTAGTCAATAAGTTTTAACGTGCTTAACAGAATGTAAATAATAGAACATAAAAAATAACTATAGAGATAATGAAGGAGATGATGAAAATAGAGGTGACGAAATCTAACTCACTAAGAGTTCAGTTCGCTAGCAAGCTCCACGCACACGTGCACCTACACACAGCCAAGAAGGGAAAATTGTTGGGGTTGTATAGGGGTTTGCCTTAGTCAAACCCCCGCTTTGGTGTTTCCACCTCCATGGACAGCCAGGAAAGCCACGATATAGAAGATGCGATAAAGAGATCAAAGGAAAGAAACCAAACAATAACAAAGGCACTATGCTACGCTAATCAACAAGTAATATCACCTTCCCAATTAAGGTGCTCTCAAGCATGTAGAGGAGGTTGCAATCTTAGTAAAGTCTACACTACCGCAACACCGAAGAAGCAGTCCCTCAGGAGACTAAGTCACAACTCCAATGGTGGCAAAAGTGTAGTAAGATGGATGGAATTGCTCAATGACAATGCTGTGAAAATGCTAAGAGAATGAAGTTGAATGCTCAAGAGTTCAAGAAATGCCCAAGAGATTTTGGAAGAATGAATGAATGTCAAATGGATGCATTTGAAGATCAAAATGAGAGGGAAAGAGTCGTTTTTGGGCTGGTTGGTCGACACAGAGGCGTTATGCTTCATGCCCAATGGAGAACGTAACATCCTTGCAGAATCTAGAGGCAAGAATTTGTTAGGGATGGCAGCGCACCGCATAAATGTCTGCACGCCGCGCTTGTGTCCCCGACAAAAACTCCCTCACCGACACAAAAGACAAGTGACAAGTGAATGTGAGGCAGATGGGTGATGTGGAATTTCGCATTCGGGTTTGATTTTTTAAGGTGGAGGGATGTAAAAGGGGAATTTACACAAGGGGTGCAAATTCGCTCCTATACACTTGCAACTCTCCCTTGCCTCTCACCACCTCTAACCTTCCTCTTTCCTCTTGTGCAATATAACTACTACCACTACCAACCGTGGATGGCATAGGCATAGATGAATGTCCACTTACAAAAGAATGTGCCGGCATTGTCAAACCTATAGATCTCATTTCTCCCTTCATGTGAAATCTATGAGTCTCTAGCTTCTCCGCATCCTGTATGTTTGGACAAACCTTAACTCCACAACTTGTAACCACCAAGAAATGAGACTGTACCCTTGTGTAGCTCCCTCTAAAATCTGCATTGCAAATGTGACTCAAACACACCCTACTCCCCCCTAAATTTTTACTTTTGGTATTTAGGGCTGTCACAAGTTGGAGAAGAGGTTTTTTTCTTGTTTAAAGGGTCCTTTGCATAAGTTTTCAAGATTTTAGAAGGGCACTCTAATGGATTCTATGGCTGTTCACCTCCATTCTCAACACTTACACACTTTGATGAGGCTAAAACCCTTAAATTTATTTGAGTTTTTTCCACTTCATTGTCACTACTGTCATTCTCATTGCTGCTAATGTTGTTTTTTTGAGATTTAATGCAACTTTAAATTGAGAAATGGAAAAAAAATTTCAGACTTTACTTACTTTTAAGATTTGAAAAAACTTGTGAAAGAAAAACTGATAGAATGACTTAACTCTTTGAAGAAATTGCAGTCTCACTATGAATATGCTCTAGATTCAACCTCTTTTGCAGCTGCTCCTTCAATCCTTGCTAAAACAATTTGCTCTTCCTTCAAACCCTGCTGCAATACTTTTGCACAAACAAAAAATGCTTATGAAATGAAATGAGGCTCTTTTTCCGAGCCTCATTTAGGGGGAGCTAGGGTGTGGGGGGCAGGGAGCAGGGGAGTGGGGAGAACAGCCAGCCGTCCCCTCCATTCTTGTCATACTAGTATTAGAATGACCTTGTAGACTGGGTAACATCAGATTGATGTTGTCTAGAATGACTTTGGAGGGATTGGAATGCTTTAGCAATGCACTCAAAGAGGGACATTATCTTACTAATCTATGGGTGAGAATTGACAATAGTTGAAGGGTGCTTAATGCCTCCTACAGGTTTGAAAGTAGGATGTATCAGCTCGGCAGCTTCTGGGGCTCTTGTAAGGATCTATCTCCAAGAGTCACAACCTGCCAAAGTGCCATTATCTTGGCACAAACAATGACCTGGGTCTGATGGTAGATAGATAGGATACTTGAAATAAGACGCTTCCTAGCCCCCTTTTCTTGGAGTGGGGGCAACAAATCCAGTCATCATGTAGAATATGGTCATCTTCAACTTAAAGCTGTTTGGAGCATGTATCTTTAATTTGTCAAGGGAATCCTCAAGCTGTGTGCCTAATGATGTTGTTGATAGCAATGATGAATGATGGTGCTACCCAAAATCTATAAGAAATACTAAACATAGAAAGCCAACTTAGGGTTGAGCTGTTGTGGAAGTAATTGATCCGTAATCACTGGGTTCATAACCCTCGAGATACATTAAACATGAATTCTCTTAAGTTAGCTCTTCACCTACAACTCTTAGCAACCTGTCCTAAAGGATTTAATCAACTTGCAGAAGTATTAAATGTTAAATAACATAAAGGAAATAGCAAGGCAGACAATGAGCAAAACATATGCACTTGGAGATTTGGCATATTGGTCTTAAGGGAGTTGTACATCAACCCTACAACCTCCTCTGTCTCAACTCTGCTCCTGTGTTTCACGAGAACCCTAAACACCTTCTTCCCCTCTTTGAAAACCACATAGAGAGTGTCTACTGAGCCAACCAAACTGTGCCAAAGACTCCTGGATTGCCTTAAATACTTCTTTGGCCTCTTAGCAATGGAAGGTAAGTGGTTCCTTGATATGTCAACTGTTGCCCATGAGTAATTTCTCATCTTTCTACTGAACTCCTGTATGGGCCAAATGATCTCTTAGCCATAACAACCACTGGCATTGCAAGCACTGTTGCCTGCCGAGAGGAACAAACCATTGTGTCCCCCAGGGAAAGAAATAGGCTGCCAACAATGCACAAATGAGCTGACATCCTGACTGATGCAGTCATGATTTAGAAAATAAATGTGGCCAAAACAAAGTCAAACAACTGCTTAATAAGAGGCCAAACCATCACTTTTCATAATCATCTGCCTTAATAACTTCCAGATGTTGCTTTTTGCCTCACACCCCATCATGATCATTTGGAGCACCACCAAGACACCTATAAAACTGTTTTCCACTCACACATTTGCTATCCATCCTTTCTGGCATTCACAGCACTGCTGAAAGCAATGAGAATGCTCCAATAATGATTACAAGAGAAAAAATTTGCCATAACAACCTGCTCAAGATCTAAGGAACCTTTTCTGAAAAGGCCCCATGCCATTTAAGTGCAAACATAACACCTGCAGCATGTTTCTGAAGACCTGCGACAGCCTATTGTTAACCTGCAGCATATGCCTGATTATCGAAGCTTCCCAATCTGAACAACTTGACCAAATTTTGGATCAGTAAAGTCCAAGTGCTCCAATATCCTTGTTGACAGCTCTATTAATGATTTCTTTCAAGGGAAGAAGTCAGTAGGGGCACTGTAGGAATATCCTCTCGGTTTTGAATAGAGAGAAGATTTCACTACTTGTTAAGTTGTTACCAAATTGCCAATGAACTTGTTCACCTTTTTGCCATAGGTCATCCAAATTGAAAAATATCAAACAAGTTGAATCCTGGTTGGGAGTTTCCTTCAGATTCCTAATTTCCATTTTAATATCAGGTTGATAGTGAGTCTGTGAAATTCAGATTGATTATTACCTGGATGTACTCAATTGACTAAAACTAAGCACAAGTGGGGTTGCTCAACCCTCAAACTTTTTTTTGGAGTGCCAAACCTATTTTACCAACCCTGCTAATGTCTGGTCAATGATGTTGGCCCTTCTTTTTGCTTCACAAACACTGTTTTCAAGCCAATGTGCTACAAATCCATCACACAAGCGTGTTGGTACTACAAATCCATCATACCAGGGTGGTGGTACTAATTGTATTGGTCATTATCAACTTGTTTATGTAACAGATTTTGGCTTTGAAGATGTTTAAATTGTCATTTAGAATCTACAGGCTTAAATGTCTATACTGGAGAAACTCAAGAGCTAATATCACTCTCTATACGCACACAGAGCATGATATATCCAATTTCTAATTGCTGTTTAGCTCTAGTCATTGGAATATCTCTTTTAATTCTTTTTTTATTTAATTTGTTACTAATTTTTGAATGTTATATAGTTTTGAATCTGCATGAAATTTCAAACTTTGGTGAACCTTTCCCTTCTTGAACATGACTATTTTTTAGTCCTTATAACAATGTAAATGAGAACCAGTCTCCCTTCATAGTTTTGACTATTCCTTTTCTAACTTGACCAACATCTGTTTTGGAGGTTCTTTTCAAATGTAAGCTAGTAAACACCTTTAACGAGAATTGTAATAGCAGGTTTGAAATTCAACTTGTGGCGCCCATAACATAGATCTTTCATTTATGGTTTGCCTGCCAAGTTTCTCATTGGTTGGTTTGCTTTCTATAATGTTTTTCTTTACAATTTACTGTTTTGAAGTTTTGGTTATTTATGGAGATTAATAAAATTTCAATCTCAATTATAATGAGAAATTGCAACTTGACAATGATTTTTATTTTATTTTAGCTGTTCATTTTAAAATTATATGCATGTCTGTGCTGAAGAGGAATGAGGAACTTGTCCGTGCAGTTGGGGATCAAGTTGAAGGTATAAGCAACTCTTCAAGCAATAGCAGTACATTGGTGCCTAAATCCAGCAGTGTGACTGGTGCCCAACAAGCATCCATGTCTTGTAATTCAGATGGTGTTACATACTTGGAGGAATATGATACATCCATTGCCACACTTAATACTGTATGTTTCGTGAACTGATAATTGCATGTAGTTATTTGTTGGAAGTACTCTAATATATGTATAGGTAACTTTTAAATTGAATTTTATGCTTTGCATTCCAGATATCTTCTATTGTATTATAGCACTCTCATTTTTGTGTGTCTGCAGGCAGTTAT
Source organism: Sequoia sempervirens (assembly GCA_007258455.2). Taxonomy (NCBI): domain Eukaryota; kingdom Viridiplantae; phylum Streptophyta; class Pinopsida; order Cupressales; family Cupressaceae; genus Sequoia; species Sequoia sempervirens. Next base: position 5,653 of record VDFB02112968.1, read on the forward strand.
CTTATATAATCTCCAACATTATGAAAATGCTATGTCAGTGTTGGAACCAGTATATCAGAATATAGAGCCAATTGATGAGGTATGTTATGTGCTCTGCTTATGCCTTTTTATATCTAGAGTACTTCTCTCAATGCTACCTTATTTGGTTTTGAAAACGTTTCTGTTCTTATTTGGCAAGTAAATATGTATATGTGCAGACGACAGCTTTACGCATCTGTCTTCTTATGCTGGATATTGCATTAGCTTCCCATGAAGCAGCAAAAGCTGCGGTATGCATTTGATTGCATTTTGTTCAAGATTCATACACTGATTTCATTTTAAACATAATAGCATTCCATATTCAAAATTTGATAATGTTCATATATGTTTTCATGACAACTTATAAGTGTCCGACATCTGTGGTTATCATTGCTAAACAGGATAAGCCACAAGTTTGTGTTTTAATCTAATATTTTATATTAGAAATGTACCTTTTTAAAAGGCTCACAATCTGGTTTTATGAAAGAGGATCCCCAAAAGACTCAAGAATTTATTGTACTTATAAACTCTTAAAGTGCTAAGGGTGCTAAACTCAACATCTGTGCCAGTGACGTTGGCATCACCATTGATCCTGTCCAGCTCTAATTGATGCTAAACATTGACACCTTGAATTATTGTTGTTTTTGTTCCTTTTTGATGCCAACAACTTAGGCCAAAACATTCAGTTGTGCACACAGGGGACACAAATACTAATTATGAATTTAATATTTTAATGCATGGATATTGAACCAGTTTAATCTTCTGCTTTTCTTCACTTTTAGTGAATTTCCTGCCTCTGCTTAAGAGGTTTTACTGTTTTTGTACAAAGCACTTTTGGGTTAATGAAATATAATACCTAAGATTTGTCTCACACTAAAAGTTAATTTCATATTGTGAGTCTGTGATCAATACTCCAGTTTTCACCTTATATCATGGAAGAGCTCTTATTCTGCATGTATACCCCCAGATATACCCCAGGGATAAGGATTACCAGTATTAATATACTGATTGTCCTTTTGAATGAAATTGGAGTATAGGAAATGTGAGGTTTCTTCTTGCACTATTTCCTTATGCTGTTCAACTCACTCTACACTATCGCATATTGCAAGCCCATTTAAATACCCTTGATCTACTTTGGGATATGATTGAGAAGTACTGCAAACATAAAAGATAAATTCTACAATCACGCTGCTTCAGCCTCCTAATATGATTCCTGGATTTCAAACATACTTTGTCAATGCTGGTGACAATCCTTTCAAAGTTAAAGTCAATCTTAATATTTCTCAGTTTAAAGACTAAATAGTGCAGATGCCTCGGAAGCTTGGAAATATTCTTTACATGCCATGCATATTGAAACTGTTGGGTAGTGTGCCTAGCCCTCCTCTTTGTAGCTGGGAACACCACTTTTGGGCTTAGTGGGTGAACATACCTTTTTAGGAATAGGTCAGTCCATTTCAACCTTTCTGGTCAATGTGGATTCAATTTATCCAGACTGGTTGGTAGGATTTGGTAGGTCTGAAATAAAAAAGTTTGTGTTGTTATAAGGTAAAGAGGCTTGTTCACTCTATGCCATGGTCGGTTACATCTTGTGAAGTCTTTTCTCTTAGGCAGTTTGAAAGTCTGAATCTCTTGGTGAGGTGTACTGGCCATACTGTTGTCTTGGATTATCTTTGGATTGAGTTGCATTCATATATCTTCAGGAAACTCTCTTTCTATTTTTAAGCGTATCAATAAAGATGTTATACTGATCATTATGTGCTCAGTTTTTGTATTTTCTTAATCAGTTTTTGTTATATACCTTTTATTCATTTCTCCATGAAAATCAGTTTTCAATTTTTCTACAGGGTTTTCTTGTATTAGTAATTTCAGAGCTATAGCTGCAAAATCTTCAGTTAGAGTGGCTAGTTTTAAATACAAATTTCAGTTTTTCCTTAAAAGCAGTAGGCTTTTAGCTTAGTTCCTTTTCATAGTTCCACAGAGTTTATTGATGGGGGAATGGTTTTTGGGGACAGGGGACCAAGGGCCTAAGTTTGGGGATGGTGGGGCTGGGGCAAGTACATATAGTTCTTGAAAAAATATTTATAAAAAGATGCATAAGGTATAAATATAATAATTTAGAATTACAAATTTACAAATGAAACTTTGGCCTACTATGTAAACTAAAGCTACTAAACAGTAAACACATTGCAATGAGTGCATTGAACATTTGAAGTGAATATTAACAATGAAAAGGTTGAATTTGGAATTTATATTATATTCAACATTTTATAATGATGATTACAATGTTCAAAATGACAAAATAGCCTAAACTGATGCCTCTAATCACCCTAAACTCCTCATCACTAGAATTGTTGGACTCCACATGCTCAAGCTCTTGCAAACCAATATCAACCAGATCTGTTTGTGTAGCATTATCATCAACTTGTGCAGGCTCCTCTAGCTCTACATTCCATGGGCATGTTAAACTCTCCTTGTACTGAGTGTGTTGTGATCAATGAGACACAAGGCACTGTGTACAACCACAAGCTTCTCTGCCCTCTTAGAGGTAAACTTGTTCCTTTTAATGGAGTAGATGAAGCTATAACTAGACCAGTTCTTCTCAGTAGCAAAAGAACTAGAAACTTGGGATAGCAAATGAAAGGCTAGAGAGGTAGTCAGAGAAGTAGGCCTATGCATAGCCCACCACAAAATTGGGTCCTCTTGTGCCATAGTCTCCTTATTTGTCTTGGCCTCATTAGAATATCCCCCAAGAGTGACAAATTTTGTCCACTCAATACAAATAATGTTGGCATATGTAGAATCATACATCTTTTGAATAGTCTTCATGAACCTTGCCCTCACCTCAACATCTTGTATAGGTGATATTCTGCTAGGTCTTTGCACGTATCACTTTGGGTTCAATGCAAGGTAGCCATGTACAAGGGAATGTTGAGCTTCTCCCATTTGTGATGAATGATTGGTTGAATATATTTGTTGTAGAATTGCAATGTGGGGTGTCTTTGTTGCACAACAATCTTCATTTGGTCAAGCATATAATTAATGCACTCATACACCTCTCCAAGTCTAGGTGCATTGGCATCTTCATATCGAATCAATCTAAAGATTGGAGTAATGATGGAGACAATATATTTTGCATTACCCCAAAAAAATCACTCTTCACCACATCCTTCACCCTCTTCCCCTTACTTTGTCTTGGACTCGGGCCATTGATTTCATTCTGTTGTTACAACCATTAGTTGCAATGCCTCTTGCAACTCAAACATTATAACAAAAAATGATTACCAAGATATTCAATCATTAAACAAGGAGTGAAAGACTCCTTAAGTAAGAGTTACAAAAGATTTATCCATAAAGAATAAGATCGACAACTAATGAAGCAACAGGATAAGAACTTAAAGAATAAAACAATATTCCTAAAGTCTATCCTAAAGACTTAATTTACCATTATAAACTAAATATTACAATATTACTTTAATAAGCATCCTTTCCAAGATAATGAAATATGATGCATATCTAGTATCTATATGTTTCAAGAAATCCTTCTTAGAGAAGGTCCTAAAGAGTGCATGTGAAGTGTGGTGGTTGCAAATAAACATTTGCACATCTTTAGCATCATTACCAATTGTTTTGATCCAACCAATTTTTTTGATGTCCTTGAGTGCATTATTCATGGCATGCAACAACAAAGAGTCCACCAATATGTTTATAGGCTGCCTCAATTAACTTCCCTACAACTTTGTACACATGGGCCACATTTGTCACTACTTGCACCATATTTTGTGGCCCAACCTCATCTATAGCATTTTTAAGGATCTGAAACTGAAATTCAGTATCCTTGTGGTGCCCTAAACAATCAACAACCCTAAGAAAATAAGGGCCCTCTATACATGTAACTATGATATTGATGAGTGGACGATGTCATAGTATCCATACACCCATCCATGATTATGTTGCATCCACTATTGACCCAAGATTCCTTCATTTTTTTGATTAAAATATTAATCTTGGAATAGTTCTTATCCAAGGTGGTTGTCCTAATTTTAGTTTCCCATGATGGCACATATGATGGTCCCTCCCTTATAATTTTTGCCAAAACCTCCTTATAATAAGGAGAGCAAGCCACATAGTATGGAATGCCATTGGCAAAGACGAATTGCTAATGACATTATCTACCTCATCCCTCAATTACACATTGAATAAAGCTGCAAGCGGATTTGGAGCATCACTAGTCACCCTTTGTTTTCTCTTAGACTTTGTTGCTTGGGCCCTTGAACTACAAGGCATTGGAATATGTGCCCATGGCCTTTGCAAAGTAGTCGAAGTAAGAACTTTAAAGGGACACGTTGATCGTGTTTATGACACAACAAACATTTTAGAACAAAGTGTCACAGACGCTCTATTCTCTCTTGAAAAACTACTTCCTATGCTAAGATTGCAAGTGAGGTCATAGGGTAATTCCAATGTTTAAGATGAACGCGGATAGGCTCTGTGGTATGGATGTGATTTGCTGTGGGCACAATTAAGATTTTGCAAGTTATTCAGAAAAGCGGAGACATAATGCAGTATCATTTTGGGATTTTTTATTTATATAAAAAAAATGAAAAAAGATCAAGGGTTTAGAGATCCTATACTATTCCTAAGAACTCAAGAGAAGACGAAGACTAAATGAAACCAAATAAACCATACTCTACTTCGCCACGATTAAACGACAACTACGCAGAGCAAGTGCAATCTTCTAGGAATGTGCTTGTGATTTTCATGTAATGAATAATTACCATCAAATCGAACAACAATTATTCAAACAGAAGTTAAGCATCCACAATGAAAGCTCAGTCTAACTTTGCACATTGAGTGAAATCATCCACCCAAAGAAAGTATGAGCTCGGTTTCACCAATCTCCGTTATCAATCAATCATTCTTCTAACATACATTATAATTCAAATTCACTAAGCGAGAAAGAAAATATGCGACCATGCAACTATTCAACAATCAAGTATTCAAGGCACCTCATGCATTTGAACTTCATTATCAAAGTAGTGTTTTCACAACAATCTCATAAGAACTCTCTCTTTATTTCTACAATCTAACTATCTCAAATCTGCTCTAACTTCTTAATCTCCTCTATCTATCTTCTAATCTCTAATCTCTAATTATCTATCTAATAGAAATGAGAGAGTGAGGGGGGGGGTTTATATAGTTTTTCAGAATTACAAAGAACGACCGAGATTGATTCAGGATCAATGGCCCAGATTAAGCAGAACCAAACCCTAATTAGGGTTTCTAAAACCACAACTAGTTAACTGAAGAGAACACTAGACATCTGGAGTGGCATCCTTATCCACTTGTGCGGCCTCACGTTCGGCAAACCTGGACACTATCAGGTCGACTTCTTCCATGGCAATGTCGGGCAGCACGCTGACATTGTACTCCAGCAAATCCAAGTTCTCGGCACACTCTGCAAAAATAGTCGCCCATGCTGGTTCCTGCAGCAAGAAAGAATTCCTGATGGCCATGAAGTCGAATACTCTGGTGAAGCTTTCTTTCATGATTGGCCCGGTGGTGGAGAAAATTTTCTGTACTTGCTCTTTCAAAATCTTTGGCCGCAAGTGTTTCTTTCAGACAACCTCCTTGTCGAGCATATTTGTAGCCATTTCATAAATTTTACTCTGAATTTCCTTCGCTTGTTCTTCAACTCTGACACCATCCTGCTTCACCCTTTCGAGAACTCCTCTTCTTGAGATCAAAGCATAATACCATCCATTGAAATCATACGCCGCTCCAGCTTCAATAACCTTGTCCTCAATCAATCTTTGCTTTGAGATGCCCTTCAGTTCCCGAATACATGGGATGATCCTGCTTCGAATATCTTCGAGACTGCTCCATGATTCCGCAAGGTCTGCAACTCGTGATAGCATAAAGGAAGCCTGCTCATTTACTTGTGCCAACTTTTTTGCAAACACCAACGCCTCTTCTTTCTTCCCAACCATCCAGTCTTTAGCCTCCCTCGCTGTTGTCAGCTCTTCTTCAAAGTTTGCACCTGATTCTTGTGAAACATTTGGAGGTAAAGGCGCCACTTGTTCACCCTCGTTTAGTGGCTTGGTCAAGTGCTGGATGTAATCCTTTAGGCGCTGAATTTCTTTTTTATACTCTTTTTTCTTGGCAACTTCTTTTTCTAACCTGGACTTGATGGTGGCCACGGAATTGTCCAAGTCTTCGACCTCTTGCCCTTTTGTTGTTGGACACATGTTGATGGTCGTGACAGCATATTCATCAGGAGCAATTTCATCTTGGAACTTGTCGGCTATAGGTACTGCAATTTGTACTATACGATTGCCAGCTTCATCTTTCTGGATGGTGGAGAACTTCTTGGCCTTCTTCCTTGGGGCAGTTTGCTCTAATCTTGCCAGAAAATCTGTGTCATTGTCCTCCTCAGGAACTTCTACTGGCGCTTTTCTTTTCAATCTTTCTTTCAGCGACTCTGGGATTGTTGGCTGTTCAATTTCGTCCTGTTGACCTTGGACGTCTTGTATATCCTGTACTTCCTACTCTTCTTGAATTTCTGGCATACTTTGAATTTCTTGGGCCAATTGCATACCCTGAATTTCTTGGACGGATGGGTCCTCTTGAATGCCTTTGAGGGCGGAAATCATTCCTTCCTCGAATTCTCCATCCATAATGTCTGTATCATTATCCGATTCCAGGATTTCTGTGCTTGTTGGAGAAGGTTGATCATCATCTTCTACTTGGATTGGCTCTACATTTTCAACTGGAGAAGGGATCCTGGCATTCTCCAAAGATTCTCTATCCAAGGCAAGCATTTCTTCTATGTTCCTGGAAGTGGCCGACTGAAGAGGTTTAGACTTGTGTTTCTTTCGAGAAGGCCCCTCATCTACCATTTTATCCTTGTCTTGTCTAGCAGGTTTATCAACTTCTTTCCTCTTTCTTGAGTTGGCAGCGTCTATTGGTCCATCTCCACGAGATGCACTGGCGTTTGAAGAACATGACTCAGTGTCTCCCATCAACTCATAGGTAAATTGCACATTTCTCTGTCTTAAGACTTCCACCTGCCGATCTATCCACCACTGAGAGTACTTGAAAACAGGGCGCATCAAAGTGGCTAGATCACCCATCTCAGGCTCGAACCATTTTATGGGGGGAAGTGGCTCATTCTCCTTGAAGCCTGGCTGCAAATAGATTCCATCATCTTGTAGTTGATCAGGCACTTTGAAAAGCTCGGTAGTCCTTATCATGCTTAATGGCAATCTCGACCACAACCTCCTCCTTACGTCATATTCATCTGCTGCGTTAGCCCAGAAGTCCTCTAAGTCAACCCGATGCTTGTACCTCTCTCCGTCCACAGTTTTGATGTGATGGAGCGGATCAAAGTTGTTCCTGGATTTGTATGATATGAATGGATATTGTTGAATTTCCAGTCGAGCAGCCTCTGCTGCTTGTGCCGTCGGACATGACTCCTCCATATTGCCGATGAAAAAGGGAAAGGTGACAGCCGCTTTTTGCTTTGGTCTTTGAATATTCTGATATGTTTCTAATTGCCTCAGCACTTCCAACAATACCATCTTGTTGGTCGGGTAGATAGGAAGTCCGTAAGGATTTCCTGAGAATCTTTGGACTCTGATATAAGTGAACTTAGGATACTGAATGAACCAGAATCCATATCGACTGATTAGGCTCTTGGCTTCATGTGAGAGTCTTTGGTGCGTTCCGCCTTGAAGAAGCCGGGTGATATACATCAAAAAGGCGTCATGAGCTCGCCGGAAATGAGACTTCTCTTTCAATTGCAGCTGTGGATAACAGTCGTAGGCTTTGAATTGCCCTTGGCCATTGCCAACCACGCCTTTGCAGGTCAAGCCAGGATACTTATAATATCTTGCAAGTGAATATACAATGTATGAGCTCATGTGGAAAGTTTTGGTCTCTTCAAAGTTGACCAACTGCTCGTGCAAGCTATCACTAATCATTCTGGACCAATTGAACATCTTGACTCCAGTGATTATCTCATCAATAAAATAGTACATCCAATCTTCGAAAGGAGCACCGTGGGCACTGCCTACTATTCTGTTTAGTAGCAGAACAATATCACCATATTCCTCTTTGAAGTGGGTTCTGATCAATTTCTTCGGCATCTTGCTTGTAGTAG
>VDFB02112969.1:0-36038 GCA_007258455.2 Sequoia sempervirens
TACGTTCAAAGGGATTTTTCTTAGTTAATCTTTTGATTAGTTTTAATATATTTTATTTTTTAAATAATGCAAGTAGGTTGTTAATGTTAAAAAAGAGGTTGATTACAAATTAAAAAACAATAGTAAAACATTTTTTTTTAAATATATATGGGGTAGTAAAACATTTTTTTTTAAATATATATGGGGTACAAGAGGAGAGAGTCTTCTTCAAAATGTTATAATTTTTTTTTGAAAATGATTAAAAAAATAGACAATAGTTGATAGCCCATGAAAACTGTCGAATTCTGACAAGTTTGACTTTAAAATGTTATAAGGAGAAAAATATACATAAAAATTTGATTTTTCTTTTTCCATTGACAGTATATTGAAGTTGCCTATTTGGGGAAAGAAAAATTAGGGAGAAATGAAGTTTTCTTCAATTTATTTCTTGACGGCCCATAAAGTCACTTTTTTCTAAAATTTTTAGCATTCCAAAATTTTCTCTTAAATTGATAAAAAAGTAATGAATTTTTTTTTTTTAAATATGAAAATTTACAGGAATAAACTTTATAAAAAGTTATACATTTCATTAGTTTTCATCATTTTTAAATTCAAAACATAAAGACCACTTTTATGTGGTCGAAGTTTATAATTTTTTTATTGTTGGTTGATTCCTTCATAGAGTGTGACAAAGGTTTGTGCTTTTATCCTATGATCCCAAGGATAGAAAGGTAAAGAGTGAGAATGGAACCTTACTCCTTGAGGTTTCCAGAGATAAAATTGTGGAGGTGTTCAAATTGAATCCCAATTATACAGTCAACATCAATCAAGTAGATTTATATAATCAATATGAGTAGAACATATATGGGTACAAGAAGAACTTGCTTTCCAAGAACAAAAAAGATGATAAGGGAGGATTTGGTCCTAAGGACTTGGAGCCCTTTGAGTGTGAGGAAATTTTCAATTATTTCAAGAATACTTATTACTGCTTTAATTAGGTTTTGTCTCACATTTTTTATGCAAGAATAGCAACTAATCTATTGTTAATGATAATTGATATACAAAATTGGAATTCCAACAAGGGATTTGATTATGGTGCCTATATTGTAGAGAAAATGCACAGGGGGTTGATTAGTTTGAAGGAGGGAAATGTCCCATTGTCTTTCCCTCATTATTCTTTGTTAATGCACATGCCTCTCTATGCTAGACAAGAAAAATGGAAGAAGAAATTGAAGTTAAGGAATATTGATGATGAAAATAACCATTTTCCTATCCAAATGTGAACACATATTTGGGACCAAAATTGTCCCAATTCAAATTATTTGTTATTTCGTAGTTTCATAAGGTTTGGTCTTTTGTAGAGTATGGGATTGGAGCCCATCTATAGACTATCAAGAGTCATTAGAGATATTATGCATCCCAAGGATGTGGAAGGGTCACCTAAGAATCATAATTGGTCCAATTCATTTCTACATTCATAGTACACATTAATCAGGGCCTATGGAGCCAAGGTGGCACCTCATTGTCTACCATTGTATGTCTCTAAAAAAATTGCATTCATGGAATTGATGTGGCAACTTGATTTTATGGATAAGGAGTAGTTTAGAACTCTTAGGAAAGACTCGATGATAGTGCCACAATGTGCTTTTGCATATTTCAAAGCTACTACTAAGGAAGCCTATGAAAAATTTGGGTTAATGTTGAATAACCTCAAAATTCTAATTGATGAGGTTAGCAATTTTGATCTAGACGGTTTTTTCAATGATATGAAGAGAAAGAAAGGTTTTTCTAGTTTTTCCAATAAGTTTCTATATATGGATGATGTAATAAGGAATTTGAAATATAATGGAGTAGTTGAATCAAGGAAGAACAAATGGACTACCATTTGTGGCATTGAGGAAGACATTATGAAGAGGAATGCATTTTATGTTAGCCCATATGATGAAATTGAGAACCCTATGGAAAGGGCTATGAAAAATTTGAATGATTATTAGAGTGGCGAATTCAAAGTGAAAGTTAAAGAAGTTGAAAATGCACAAGCCCTATTGGAACAACATGAGGTAATGGATGTTCCTGAGTAGCCTTCATATATTGGGGGAGGTGATATTGAGATAATTGGGGAAAAGCATATTGTAAATCATGCTCTAGATGATGAGCAAGTGGAGATGAGATTCCCCTCACCTAAAATAATTATGCTCTTGACACAGAGGTCCCCTAGGACTTGATTATTAAATGGTAGTATGATGAGAGGGCTAATGATGATCCAAGGATCAAGGTCTATGATGAATTTCTTGCAGATGATTCCTTTGTGCAAACTAAACAGTTTAAAGAATTCATCATCCAGTAGAGAACGAAAGACATAAAAGAAAGAACTGAACAAGTTAGAGCTGGTGTGGATCCTTCATAGTAGGAAGAAGCAGATAAAATAGAAGATGAAAATATTATGGTTGAGATAGTAGCTATTACCCATGCTGAAGCCAAACTTGTCATAGAGAGTGGAATAATGATGCTTCCAAGGTGCACACTTAACTCAACTATTGCACTGGATGCAATAAGGAAATATCCACAAGCCTCTATCTTAGAGGAGCACTTTGACAACCAAGTTTTTGGATCAAGTTTTAGCCCAAAATTGCACACTCTTGTAATTTGATCCATGACACCTAACATGAGAAAACCTAAAGTTGCTAGATCTATTGAAGAGGTCATTAGATCAGTTGTGGTGAAGAGGCCCATAAATATAACTCATGTTCAAACTACCGAGCTGACTGTGCACACTACAATGCTTAGTGTCGATACTACACAAATTTCTCAAAAGAAATATGATGCATTGTTAAAAGATTATAATATTTTTTAGATGAATGTAATAAAATGAGATCCATAGCTCAGGCTAGTCAATCAATAAGATCATTTCCCTCACCTTCCTCATCTTCTTCAGAGTAGTCAACTCAAGATAGAGAGACTTTGGTATTGAGAATTTAGAGCTTGAAGAAGGAGTTGAAAACAGAGAAGAAAAATGTCAAAAAAGCTAAGGAGGCTACTGCAAAGGTTGCATATAATATTTTTGATGATGTGTTAAAACATAGGGTTACAAAATTGGTGAACAAGCATGATACTGTTTGGGGTGTATACAAGAGTATCCATGAAGCAAATGCACAATATGTGTAGGTTCATTATGCATTCCAAAATGAATGGAACAAGTGGAGTACCAGGGTAGTTGCACTCAAGGAAATGATGCCTCATATGTAGGAAGACCTTGAGGCTCCCACAAATATCCTTGATCTGTTAAAGGTTATTGATTTTTTAAATGAAATCACAACATTACATGGAAAATTGGGCATAGAATTACAAAATAAGTTGAAAATGTTTAGAGACATGGAAAAGAGTGGCATTCCAAATATTTTGGATGATAAAGGGTTGAAAGAGTTTGCTGCCTAGAAGGATGAGTTGGGAGGTCTCCTCCCACATTTTAAGGAAGCCATCAGCCTTACTGATTATACTATGTTGAATGCAACCATTGATGACATGAGAGGAATAGAGGTCATAATGGATACATTTGTCAAGGAGGCCCCAATATTAATTGATGCAAGATATAACCAGTATAATACAAAGGTGTAAAAATTGTTGGGTATGTAGTGGCCAACTGAGGAGGGTTTAACACATGGCTTGAAAATTTTACAAATTAAGCCTATGTTGAAGTATTGCAAAATTTTATCTCCTCCCAGTTATGAATATTAATGACAAATGTACTCATATGGACAGGTCTTCTTCTCTCTTTGTAATTGCTTTCTTGTTTTAATTTTTTTGCTAACTAGATGTCCATGTGGAAGAAATTTTTGGCTCATGGAGAAGATGTTTTGATGCTGCTATAATGATGAAATATTTATTTTGGAAGGCGGGAAAGTATTATTTAGAAAAAGGAAAGAGTTTTTTTCTTATATGTTTTCCCCCTCATTGAAGGTGTAAATATAACCACTTGGGGAGTTTTGAAATTAAAATGCAAATGAATGTAAAAATTAAAAATGTGACTGCAAGTGTAATTTGGCCCAAAGCTTGTTGCTCCCATGTTTCTATAAATGATAATTCAAGGCCAATTGCATGGGTCTTTTGTTGGTCTAGTTTTGAACTCATGTAAGAGAAATTTTGCAAATTAACCACAAATGAATAGAATAGGTTTGAGTCTTATAAGGTATGAATTACAGTTTGTAATAAGCATAATAGTTTTATAGCAGTAATGTCATATGAATGAGAATTGCAAATTTCAGAAAATTTATCTCCTATGTACTCTATTTCTTAAATTATGAATAAAATGATTAAGGATCTTTTATTTTTCTTCAATCATTTTGGTTGAATTTTTGGTTTTATTTTTCCTTTAGTTTAAAGAACTAATTAAATGCTTTAATGAAATCATAGGTTTGTGCAATGAAGTACAAGGATTAATAAGTAGTTTATTTTATTGGATATATTGAGTTGTTTATTACAAAGAAATATAAGAATAGTCTTTGAATGCTAGGTCTTATTACTGATGTATTACATTTTTTTGTAAATATGAATCCATCACCCATGTGGATAAGGCATTTCTCTATTAATTTGATCAATTTTGATGTCAATGAGTAAGCCCCATGCTTGTCAAAGAAAAAAATATTAATAAAACTCACTTACACACTTTGAATTGTTGTAGAGTTTTATGAGGAATCACCCATTCCTTGCTTTAGATAATAATGTGTTAAAGGATTAACCAAAGGGTATGTGCAAGATCATGATGGGCCAAAAAGTGGCAATATGATGGGTATGTGGCTGGCGACTTTTTTTTACCCAAAATTGATGAAACGAAAAGGGTTTTTAAAAGAGATTCTCAACTTTACACCAATATAAATTATCCTTTACTTTGAATTTAATAAGTAATTATTATTCATTTTCTATTTGAATTATGACTAGTCTTGATTGATAGGCTGATTGAAAAACATTTATAGCTTTCAAATGATATCACATTTTTTGAATCCAAAATATGCATCACATTCTATGCTTCAAATACTATAGGATTAAAAAAGTAAAAATTGAATTTCATAAAGTTTTGGCCAAGTTGAGGTGGTCAGACATACGAGTTTTTATATTTTTTAAAAGTTGTAATAAAAAATTAATAATTAATTATTTACGTGGAAAAAAATTAAAAAGAAATATGCATCACATCGAGACATGAGTCCTCTATTTATATCTAAAATATTATATTTTATTGTGGTTAGGGTGGTCAGATAGACACCTACTTCTTGTTTTTTCCCTAATATTTAAGTACTACTACATTGAAATTTCAAATTTTCACCAAATAGATATATTTTTTTTTTAACAAACCTAGTAGTTTAGAAACTACATTCAATTTGATACAAATTCTATTCTTACATATTTTTGAAATAATATATATATCTTATTCAAATTTTTACGTCAAGTTGTCTAACTCTAATTTTTCTGAATCTTTTGCCACTTAAGGGCCTATTTTTTCCATGATGATCTTGCACATACCCCAAATCTTTGAAGAATTGTGTCTAATTAGTAACTTATAGGAATGTATCTGTTATTCACAATGTTCATGGTAATGTGACACAAGATTATCATTTAAAACACTGTAAGGATCACCCTCCTAGGTCTTATAAAGCTCGAAGTGCAGGGGTAAAGCCTAGCAAGCTTCTACCTATTCATTGGCCAATCCTCGCTATTGTTGACTATTGAATTATGGAAAATTCATAGATAATGGTTGAGATTAAGTTTGGTTTTTAAAAAATAACCAACACATACCTAGTGCACTAGTGTTAACACTATGAGTGAAAGAGATAGATAACCCAAGATCCACAATGAGTGTGTTATGCAGGATGACATGAGTCTCAAACTACATCTCACTATAGTATTAGCAATAGGACACCAAGTTGTAAAGCTCATACAAGGGTCAATCAAGGAAGGATGATGAATGCGAGATAAATGTAATGAACACAAGATAAATGATATGTTTTAATTCCAATACTTATGTTTACAAATGCACTTGAAATAAAACCAATTTTGAAAAGATTGTCAATGACAGTAATTCTGCAAACTGAAACAGTAATGTAAAGACATCAACTAGAAGCACAAATGATAAGATTTTAATGATGTAAAATGCAGATTCAAACCTAACCAAGGAATAATATGGCCAACTGGGTATATGGGTAACACTTATGGTTTTTCGACATGTTCAAATAGTGAAAAATAGAGAATAGAATACCCAAAAGTCTAGAAAAGAGACCTATGCATGGACTAAATCACCTAGGTGGGAAAATGAGTCCCAAATTAGGGATTTTAATAATTAATCAAAAAATACTGAGTTGATTTTAATGTGTCTAGATTGTATGTTGTCTAGATTGTATGCTCAATTGACTATTTGCAATTATAGGTTTCTAATGAAATTAAATGATGCAAAATGTATAAATGCAACCTATATGCACTTTTCACTAATGCAATGTTTAGAAGTCCTAAATGTAATTCAAATAATGCAAATCTAATACAAAGTTAATGCAATCTAGATCTAGGACTACAATTTTTCTCCAAATTAAAAATTCAAGGGTCGAAAGGTTGGGTTCACCAAAATGAACACAAGGTAAATGGGTGATTGCACCTTTTGGGAATGGAATTGGACTTATTTCATGCTTTAGTTCATTAGGAAACCTAGATCCCTCAACCAAGTGGCTCAATTGGGGATGGTTAAACGGTTCCTATTGTATTTGGATGGGGGTTCACCATTAAATAAAGTTTCGAAGGAGAAATGCAAACACTTTTACACAAAACCCTAGAAACTTGAAAGCATGAAATTAGATTGTCAAACATAATGAAATAAAAAAGTACCCAGAGGAGTGGAGAGGCCAAAACAAGATCTATAAACCATGGAAATTTTATTTTGAAGTACATTGGGGTTGATACACTAGGTTGGGCGATTAGTCCTACTACAAGGTTTCTGGGAAAAATCTGGAATCTTCTAATGATTGAGCAAGATCTATAGAAAAGTGGCAAAGGGGTGTACTAGGACTAATATGCCCAATTGGGAAATTTAGTCCTATTGCTAGGGTTTGACTGATAGTTTTGTAGCCTCTATTGATCTTTTGTAGCTTCCTTCTTGTCTAATATTCAAGTTTGAAAGTCTAAATTCTGGCTTGTAGGTGAGTTTCCATGAAGATGACAACTTTTTGACAAATTTTGCAACTTTTTCTTCAAAGGATCTTCAAGCTCCAATTCATCTAGATCTATAAACATACATCAAGAGAGAAAATCTTTTTTTTGTAAGGGAGTGGGGCTTTCCTTGGTCAAACCTTGTTTTGGTAATCAAACCTTGAAATGAAATGAAATAACATGAAGGAATGATGAATGAACTAATGCTACTTTGCAACTCACCAAACCATTGAAATGAAGGTTACAAACTTTGTGTGAAATGGATTCAATGGATGTGGATCTTGACTCTTGATTGAATGCTTGAAACTTTATCTTGAATGCTTGCTTGAATCATGAAACTTACATCACAAATGTTAGCTCACAAACACACATGATGCATGAAGACTTTGACATGATTCTTGAATGTAGCTCAAAATGCTTGATGATTCGCACTTGAATGCTATTGTAAACTATATAATGCTCTTTAGGATGATTGAATCAAAATTGCTAGATTGTTAGGAGAAACTTAATGAAATGACCTTGTATTTATACTTTTTTATGCCTAATTTCCCAAAATTACAACACTACAAGTCGACATTTGAGAGTTAAGACTAAGGATAATAAAATCTCACCAAGAATTTGAATTAAAATAGGTCTTAGGTTAGAGCGAGACTCATACGCCAGGTTGGGTGTATGAGTCCTAAAGGCATTAAACCTAGGACATAGAATTTGAGAAGTGTTATGTATCATTTAAAATCAACTCCCGAGACCTGGGGAGGACCCATACACCCAGATGGGCATATGGGTCCCAGATCCCTCGATCTGCAACACTTAGCCAAAATCATTAAATTATGATTTTTCATTTATTAAGTGTTAAGATTATCTGTTAAAAAGTGCATTTAATTAGGCTCATGGATGCAAAATAGGACCAATTAAACCAAATAGTAATAGGGAGGACCCAAACAAGTGTGAAAATGTAAAGAGATACATTTTTCTACACTATAGAGGGATGAGAGGAATGGATTAGGGAAATATCATTATGTGAATGGATAGGATTAAGACGCGGGATATTAGATGAATGGATTAAATGGAAAGTTAGCTTAACTTTTAGCAAAGTGACTAGGTTCAATTAATCTAGACAAGGAGTTAGACATGTGATGGGGGTACTGGTCTAATGATGAAAATTTTAGATAGTGATCAATGTGAACAAGTCTAATGGCTAGGATTAACTATAGAAGGATAAGAATAAAGTGAAATTAAATAAATAAATAATAAATATTTATTTAATTAATGGATTTGGATAAGGTAAAATTAGGTGCATGATTAGGTAAGGTCATATTTTAGGTGTCTATATTTTCCCCTCTTTGATATAATGTCATAAAGTAGCATTGTATCAAAGAAGAATAAAACTTAGTGCATTGGAAGAGATAAATGCTAGTGGCATGATGCCCCTTTCACTAAAGGGATGAAGAAGGATAACAATTAGGTAATGGGATAATGACCCCTCAAGAGGAAAGGTGGGTTAAGAGAGCATGAGTGTGATATCAACATGCAAGGGAATCATAGGGGATAAGTATTACAAAGAAGATGAATTGGAAGATGAAATAGGATGAAGGAGGATGAAAAGAAAGGAGAATTTGGTCATTCTAGTATATAAAGATTGTCAGTGTTTATATTTAATGTTTTCCTACACATAGGCTAACCTAAGCCTGCTTAGGCATTCATTGATGCATGACTCATTGACATAGAGGAGATATTTAGTTGATATTTTCTCTCTTGATATTTTCCTAATATTTTGTCTAGTTCTTGGATATTTCTCCTTTATAAGGAGACCCTTGACTGTTTAATATTAATGAGGTTGAGTTTATGCATATTATCTTCACTATGCTTGTTCAGAATCTTTGTATTTCATGGTTCTTTCATGGTATCAGAGCTGAACAGAGAGTTCTCAAGCCATATAGTTTTTGCATTTTCCCTTCACCGTCTGATACGGATCTATGATTGGTGGCTCTAATTGGTATGCATCACTGAATCATGTATTCAGGGAGTGAATAGGCTTTTCTCAACCTGCATATAGGTTGCATAAAGCAACGGTGTTGGTGCTCTCTTCCCAACATTCCATTTGAGACCATCAATTCGATGCTCTTCTCTACCCATCTCAAGTCGATGCATCATGTGGAGGCCCTTTTTTTTGTTGAAGCTGATTTGCCATGGTAGAGGGTGAGCTGATTCAAAACAGAGAGGGGTCATTCAAAAATTATGTTTCAAAGCTACAGAGGGAAGGTAGATTGTGTTGTTTGTAGGCGGTGCAATCTCTCTGGTGTTTGGGCATTGATTGAAATTTGAGACCGGTGTGAGACCCTTTGACTAGTGGAGGAGTGCAGCAACGTTTCATTCCTATAAAAGGCATTTTTTGACCTGTAGCTGCCTCAAATCTACCTATGTCTACCTCATATCACCTAGAGATGATGAAATTCGACCTTTGGAGCTGAGAGTTGGCTACAACAACAATATTTTTGGCTAAATCACATTTCTTTTCTGTGTACGGTGCTTCAAAATCCTTTGGAACTACGAAACTAGTGCTCAAGAGAATTTGTTTAAAGGCTGCGCGTACTCAACTTTTGAAGGCATGATTGTGAGCATCTTAAGAGTCTTGTTGAGAGGCCTGAACTATATGAAGGAGGTGTTTTGAAGGCATTTATTTCTCTCTGACCCGTGTTTTACTTTGGACAGCTCACACATGGCGACCATAGTGGGATTTACCCATGATGTCTTCTTGCTTTGCAGGGCTGATTTCCTTGAGGCTTGAGGGGCGATTGGAGGTTGGAGAAGTCACTGATTTATTCAACGCTGAAAGGGGTTTGAAGACTTGCAAAGAGGCCCAAATATGGTGGAGGTTATTTAAATCTACTCCAAAATATGCAACGTGAGCAGTCATTCGGTGTATAGTAGGTGCGGCCTCAAAATAGAGCACTTGGAGTGCATGTACATTTTCCTACACACAATCCAAGTGTGGAAGGGACTAAATGTTAATTGCAAGAAGGCATGTTTTTCTTGATTAAAGCCAATTTTTTTGTGATTAGCCTGATCTCATAATCCTCTCACAATAGTCAACATAGAGCGTGTCTGAAAGCATGAGATTTGGAGTGATTGCTATTTGGAGGCAAGTTTAAAAGATGCGATATCCTCTTTGAAAGCCCTATCTGGAGGATGAAAGGTGTGATTTCTCATACCAAAGGCATATTCTTTTCCGTAGATCTTCACCTTTGGTGTTGAGAGTTGTCATTTTTTGGGTGGAAACAATTTCCCTATTTTTTAATGTTTTGTTTTTTCCTCTATTCTGATATTTTGGTGCTTGCAATACTTTCTATCAATCAGAATTTTTTTTTTTGCAAGAAGGACCAATTTATTTGTAAATGGTGAAAAAATAAAATAGTTTCATACTTTTTGCAAAAGTATATATCTATTTATTCTTTTCGCCATAAATCCAAAAAAACATAAAATTGCACTCTTATAAAGTGCTTGTTTGTGTCTTTTTTGGGTCAATTACATGCACTCGTTCTATAAAGTGCCAAATTTTTTTTGGGGGGGGGGAACAAATAATCAAGGGGGTTGTTTCATGTGGTTCATTTTCACACTTCCTCGAGAAGTGCTTGCTTAGTTGTGTTTTTCACTTTTGCATCCATTTCTATCTTTTCTTTTCCACATTTCTACAAAATAACTATCTTAGTCAACACAGTATGGAATCTAATGTTTTTTTAGTGCCCTTAACACCTTTCAATTATCATGATTGGAAAGTGAAAGTTATTCTTGTACTTAAGAACAAAGGCTTATACAGGGTTACTATGGGAATAGAGAAAGAACCTAATGCAGCTAAAGACAAAGAAAAGTTTTTCAATAAGTGTGATCAAGCATTTGGTTTCCTATGTTTAAATTTATCTCCTGATTTTTTATTTCATGTTGAGAACTTTAAAACACCCAACCAAGTTTGGGAAGGTCTTGACAAACTTTTTGGGAAAATTGATGAACTTATAAGCCATGAGTTGGAAAATCAACTCTTAGGTCTTAGTCCTAGGAATTTTTCAACTTTACAAGACTTTTTTACTAAGTTTAAATCCTTGAAATTGCACTTAAAAGATTGTGGAATTGACAAGAAAGAGGATCAATTAATCCTTTCTGTACTTTCCAAGCTAGGTCCAGAATTTTCTGTGTTTGTATCAACTTTCTACTCTACTAAAAGGGCTCTTGGAGCCTCATGGTCAATGCCCACACTTGATAAATTCATTGCTAACCTCACAAGGGAGCAAGAAAAGTTAATTCAAATGGGTACTTTGAAGTCTATGAAACCTCACGCCCTACTTGCAGGGAATGAAACGCCACAAACTTCAAAAGGGGAGAAGAAGCACACTAAAAAGGACAAGTTAAGAAAGAAAACAAAATTGACAACTCCAAAAAGGACCCTCAAGGTAAAAAGAGAATTGCATGCACCTTTTGTAAAAATCTTGGACATGATGAATGACACTGCATGAAGAAAAAGATTGAAGTTCTACAACAAATTCTCAAAAAGAATAATATAGGGCTACCTGATTCTATTAAGGCATCTTCATCAAATCAAGATAATACTAAGGACAATGAGAAATCAAAGGGAAAAGCCTTAGTTGCTAAAGCATATTTATCTCCATCATGGATTCTAGACTCTAGTGCTTCACACCATATGGGTTCTTCACAGGTTGTCTTTTCATCCTTAGAACCATCAAGTATGTCCACAATCACCTTAGGTGATGATACTCCAACTTGGTAAAAGGGAGAGGGTCTATTGAAGTTGAAGGAGGAACATTTTCCAATGTTCTAAGTGTACCTTCACTCTCAAATAATCTCCTTTCAGTGTACCAAATAACTCATTTAGGGAAGGGCATGAGAGTACAGTTCTCTCCAGATTTAGTTGAGATAAGAGAATTACAAAGCAACAATTTGGTAGCAATAGGAGAAGCAAATCAGCAAACCAGATTATATGCCTTCTCCAATTTATCCATAGATATTTCTCCACAAGCACTATTAACTCATTCAGATGAAGTTAGCAAACTATGGCATGAGTGGTTTGGCCATCTTAACTACCGATATCTTGAACAACTATGTCAACAGAATATGGTTAAGGGATTACCTAAGGTTAAACTTTCTGAAGGGCTTTGTGAGGGTTGTGCACTTGGCAAACACCCAGAAGCAAAATTTGACAAAGGTAAATCAAGGAGGGAAACACAAGTTTTAGAACTTGTTCATAGTGATGTTTCAGGGGCCTTTCCCCATCTATCTTTTTTGAAGGCTAGATATGTTCTCACCTTCATTGATGATTTCTCTCATTTTACATGGGTCTACTTTCTTAGACAAAAATTGAAAGTGTTTGAGTATTTTCAAGATTTCAAAGCTCTTGTCGAAAAACAATTAGGGAAAGTCATCAAAGTTCTTCGAACAGATAATGGGAGAGAATATGTCAACAATAGTTTTGAGCAGTTTTGTGTATCAGAGGGGATAGACCTATAACGAATAGTTCCTTATACCCCACAACAAAATGGTGTTGCATAATGTAAAAATAGATCTTTAAAAGAGATGGCTAATTGTATGATTCACTCTAAGGGCCTCACACCATCATATTGGGCAGAAGCAATCAACTGCACATGTTGCATACAAAATAGAGTTCCACATAAAGCCTTAACGGGTATCACTCCCTTTGAAGCTTGGAAAGGATGGAAACCTACAGTTGATTTTTTCAGAGTTTTTGGCTCGCAAGCCATGGTACGCATTCCAAAAGAGAAACGCAAGGCTATGGATCCACAATCGAAACCTTGCATCTTTGTGGGATATCCAGATGGTGTAAAAGGCTATCGCCTACTTCACCCTACCACACATGAGTTGTTTATTAAGAGAAGTGTTAAGTTTCAAGAAACATCTCCTGAAACTACACTTGACACTTCTCAACATATTGTGGACTCTTCAAATCCTGATTACAATACTGATGATTCAAATCATTCTCAACAGATTCCTTGTGTAGAGTCTTCTTCTAGTTCTCATAGTGATGAGGGTTCATCTTCATCTAATTTTGGGATTACATTAGAAGTTGATATATTTGCATCAGACTCACCCACATCTTACACTATACATAGGACAGATATAGGGGTACAGGATTCAACAGAAGATAGACTAATTCAAGTCAATTTTCAGGGGGGAGCACATGCCTTCTTTGCTTCAGTTCTCAATCCACAGACATTCAAAGAGGCATCAGGCATACCAGAGTGGGATATTGCTATGGATGAGGAATATAATTCCTTGATTAGAAATCACACTTGGGATTTGACTTCACTTCCTAAGGGAAGGAAGATAGTTTAATGTAGGTGGATATATCAAACTAAATTTGTAGCAGATGGGTCAATTGATAAGTACAAAGCATGATTGGTAGCCAAAGGTTTTTCACAAGTTGCAGGCATTGACTATATAGAAACCTTTGCACCAATTGCTAAAATGACTTCCATTAGATTCACACTTGCAATAGCTGCATCACATGGATGGAATGCACATCAGATGGATGTGAAGAGTGCTTTTCTTCACGGAGACCTAAAGGAGGAAATCTACATGGAACAACCACCAGGTTTTGTTCAGGATTCATCCTTAGTTTGTAGACTTAAGAAATCTCTCTATGGTCTTAAACAAGCTCCTAGATCATGGTATGCCAAGATGGACTCCTACCTCCTATCTTCTAGTTTTACTAGATGTCATTCTGATCCTAATGTGTATCTACTATGGTAGGATGCTTCACTTTTGATACTGGTTCTATATGTTGATGATCTTTTAATTATTGGGAGTACCTCATCTGCCATTGTAGCAGTGAAGACATCACTTCAAGATAGATTTGACATGATAGACCTGGGTTTATTACACTACAAGTTTCCTTGGAATCAAGATTTCAAAGTCAGCTTCAGGGATTACTCTTGCACAACCCAAGTATACTCTTGATCTCCTTGCACGGTTTCATATGACTACTTGCAAACCATCTCATACTCCCTTTCTTTCTGGATTCAAGCTTGAGACTTCCTGTACTACACCATTAGTTGATGCTACATTGTATCAACAACTTGTTGGTAGTCTTATATACTTGACTCATACTAGGCCAAACATTGCCTATGCAGTAGGCATGGTTTCAAGATTTATGCAGGAACCTCATGAGCTACATTGGAAAGCAGCAAAGAGGATACTTCACTATCTTCAGGGTACTCTTGCATTTGGGATTCACTATAGAGTTGGTTCATCACTTGACTTGGTTAGTTATACAAATTCGGATTGGGCTGGTGATTCTGAGCATCGTAAGTCCACTTCAGGTTATAGCTTTTCACTTGGTTCAAGTCCTATCAGTTGGTCTAGCAAGAAGTAGAATGCTATTGCTCTATCATCCACAGAGGCAAAATTCAGGGGGGCTGTTAATTCCGCTAGTGAGGCTATATGGCTTCAAGGCATTCTTTTTGAGTTTGGTACTCCTTTCAGGCAAGCTATAGTCATCTATTGTGATAACCAAAGTACTATTTAGATATGCAGGAATATGGTTTAGCATCAATGAACCAAACACATAGAGCTTCATATGCATTACATTCGAGAGTTGATTCATGGTCAGATCATCGACTTAGTCTTTTGCCAGTCTTCAAAGCAGGTTGTTGACATCTTCACCAAACCCTTCACTGAGACCAAGTTCATTCATCTACGAGCTCTTCTTGGCGTGTGGTCTATATCAGCATCATCATCATCCTTGCGGGGTGCTTTCTAGTCTTCTCCCCTCCTCTCTCTTTTTTGAGGATAGTTTTTTCCCACTGGGTTTGCTATCTTGCTCTTTTTTTTAGAGAGATTGCCTTTGTGCATGGGTACCTAACCAGGCTAGTAGTCAGGACCCATTTTATCCATGCCCACCTAAGCTATGCTTAAGGGGGGTGTTAGTGTTTATATTTAATGTTTTCCTACACACAGGCTGACCTAAGCCTACTTAGGCATTCATTGATGCATGACTCATTGACATAGAGGAGATATTTAGTTGATATTTTCCTTCTTGATATTTTCTTGATATTTTGTCTAGTTCTTGGATATTTCTCCTTTATAAGGAGACTCTTGACTGTTTAATATTAATGAGGTTGATTTTATGCATATTATCTTCACTGTGCTTGTTCAGAATCTCTGTCTTTCATGGTTCTTTCAAAGATAAATCCTAATATTTGATATAGCAAATAAAATTATGGACCAAGGTATAAGGAACCAAAGTGACAAGGTGACATTTTCATAGGCTTGATATTAAAATAAAACAAACACTTAAAACAAGACAAAGACAATGCCCCACTATATGCCAGTTAGACCACAACAAGATAAAGAATAGTTTTAGGTGGATTTAAGTAGGTGTAGTCATGGGTTAAAAGATATGTCAAAAAACAAATCAAAATAAAATATTCACTACTAAGCATGCCATGGTGCCATGATCTATAAGACAATGATTATGATTATGATTATGAAAAAATTAGGAGTTCTCATGGGAATTGATGATTGGTTAGATGATTGGATGATGGGAAAAGGGATATAATTACTAGTTAATGTTCATTGGTTAGGCTCCTGACTGATTTCATGATAAGGAGTGATGGTTGGATGTAATGTTTGGTTTTTATTCAAATGTAAGTCTGGGTAACATAAAATTTGATGATGTATGAGACTTAGGATGAGATTGGGTGGGGTGAGGAATGATGTACTAGATTGATGTTTTTTTTTAATTGTGGGATGAAGAGATGTGTAAAGATGTATGCAAATGCAAGAGGCTTGAAGAATAATTCATTAAATATATACACAAATGAACCCTTGACATAATTTAGGGGGGAGAATGGGGAAGGGTGGGAAATGATGGAGGAGATGTGTGGATGGGTGTTATTTTATCATGATATGGGATTATATAGGAGTGATGGTGGATGATGAGATGATGGAAAAGAGACTACTACATATGGTTACTATATATGGGTTTTCACTAGATGGTACTTGACCAAGGTGCCACTAAATTATTCTTCACCAATGGATGGATTATTTCTCTTGACTGGGTATGTGCAAGATCATCATGGAAAAAATACGCCCTTAAGTGGCAAAAAATTCAGAAAAATTAGAGTTAGGCAACTTGACGTAAAAATTTGAATAATTTATCTATATTATTTCAAAAATATGTAAGAATAGAATCTGTAGAAAATTGAATGTAGTTTCTAAACTACTAGGTTTTTTTTTAAATCTATTTGGTGAAAATTTGAAATTTCAATGTAGTAGTACTTAAATTTCAGGGAAAAAATAAGTAGGTGTGTCCCACCCTAACCACAATAAAATGATAATATTTTTATAATATTTTAGAAATAAGTAGAGGACTCATGTCCAGATGTGATGCATATTTTTTGTAATTTTTTCCAAATAAATAATTAATTATGAATTTTTTATTACAACTTTTAAAAAATATAAAAACTTGTATGTCTAGCCACCTTCACTTGGTCAAAACTTCATGAAATTCAATTTTTCTTTTTTTAATCCTATAGTATGTGAAGCATAGAATGTGATACATTTTTTGGATTCCAAAAATGTGATACCATTTGAAAACTATAGATGTTTTTCAATCAACCTATCAATTAGGACTTTCATCGTAATTCAAATAGAAAATGAATAATAATTATTTATTAAATTCAAAGTAAAACATAATCTATATTGGTGGAAAGATGAGAATCTCCTTTAAAAACCCTTTTCATTTTATCATTTTTAAGTAAAAAAAATTCATCAACCATATACCCTACAAATACCCATCATATCACCACTTTTTGGCCCATCATGATCCTGCACATACTCAACTATTTCTTTTTGAATTTTTAAAGATTTTATTTTCTTAATTTTATTTATTTTTTCCAACAATTGAGATGCATGATGGACAGATCCAAAAATGGATGAGGGACTTTGGACATTACTCCAATATGTCTTGTTAGAAATTAAGAACCTAAAGGGATATGTAAGCAATAGAGTGATAAAGGTTTTAATATTTTCATGATTTTGGAAAATTTGGGGGCATGCAAATTTTGAGGATTTAGAAAATTATGGACTTTTAGAGAGTTGTTATTTTTTTCCTCTCTATGCCTATTAACTTCATGAGTTGTGAGTTAAGATGGTTGATAATCTTGTTTTCTTTAAGATTTTGAGATTTGATGACTTTTCTATTGCAAGATTCAAGATTTCAAGGGGACAAAGGACTTTTGAACATGGTTCTGAAGTCCTTTTCGAACTTGGGGTCCTGAAAGGATATTTTTATTTCTTTTTTCAATTTTTTCAATTTTTTATTTTCTTTTATTATTAAAAAATATTTAACATTTTTTTAATATTTGAAACCTAAGATCTACAAATAAACATAAAAAAATAAACATAAAACAACAAACATAGACTAGAAGAAATCACAAGCCTGGGACCAAAGTGGTGATAATGGAACAAAAATAAACAAAGAGAAAGGAAAGATTGGGGATGCGAGACAAAAATGGATGTTGGAATTAAAACAACACCCAAAATTCATTTGGAACTCTAAACTTTGATCAGATCCAAGAAAGGAATGAATAAAATGAGTACAGAGGTTGGGAGAGAACCAAACTTTGGCATACCCTAAGATGAAATCTCAAAGTGCAAAATTTGATCCAAGTTTTGATGTCTAACAAGGAGAAGATGAATTGGGATCAGGGATCTGGGAGGAACTCAAATTTTTGGAAAAAAATCTAAAATCCTTTTGGATTTTTGAAACCCAAAAAGAAGAGATGATTCAAGATCAAGGATCTAGGAGGAACTCAAACTTTTAGAAAAATTGTGAAATCCTTCCAAAGTTTTTAAACCTAACAGAGAAGATCCAAAAGAGTCTAGCAAAGAAAAGACCTTAGGGACCAAAAAACAACAATGAAGAAAAAAAGAGAGAAAGGTGAGAGTGAGGAATGGGATTATGAGAGGAAACAAGTTTTGAGATAAACTTTGAATGTCCCCCCAAGACCCATGACTCCATCGAGATGTGAAAAGAAAAACCACTAAAGGGGCCCATAAAGAACCCACACACCCAAGATCTTGGGTTTTCAAGGAACTTAGGGACAAGACCAAAAAGGGGAAAATGCAAGGGAAATTCCCAAAACAGAATTGAAGGGAAATGAGAAAAGATCAAGGAGGAAAATAAAGAAAAAAACACAACAAAACAAAACAAAAAATGAAGGAGAAGAGAGGAGGTCCCCAACTTGGACAAGTGAAAAGTTGGGGGTGTGTTTGTAGGGCATAACAAATGGCAGCTCAGTGAGGAAAATGCTCTAATATTTTTGAGACATGCAACCCTCCACATACTCAAAATCTTTGGTTTACACACATTCAAGAAAACCTAAGAATTTTGAACAAAATTAAGGAAAAGACAACATAGAGATCCAAGTTGAAGCTGAAATTTGTTTATGTGTGTAAATGGTTTATTTCCTTCCATAAAGAATTGTTATGATAAAAATAGAGTAATTTATTTTAAAGTTACATGGTTTAAGTTATATTTTTAATGTGCAATGATATCTTGGGCATAGTTCTACTAATAGTTAGGCATCTATAATCCCAATAGTGATATCTCTAGTTCTCTCTAAGCATTTCTCTACCACTAGTTAGGCATCTATAGCCTCAATAGAGATATTTGAATCACCCTTAGGAATTGAGTTTTCTTTTATATTTCCTTCATTTCTCTTTTCTCATAGATATTGGTTCTTATGAAGTATATTTTATTATTTTTCTCAATTCTCAAAGAATGAATCCTAAATATTGGGTTGAGAACCATAGTAGACTTCATGAAAGAAATGTGACCTTTTATATTTTTACTTGGAATAGAGCTACCAACCCAATAAAAACTAACTTATGGATTTCTCAAGATATGTAAGATGTTCTATATTTTTCAATGACTAATACAAACTTTATAATGCACCAAGTTCTAATTCATGCTAGCATCCCCAGGCTTGAAATGGATGAAGGTAAACCAAAATTTCTAAGGCAACTGAATGATTGGGTATTTGAAAATGAAAATAGTAGACTCCCAATAGACTCACCTTTTGATACAACTTGCATAAAATAACCTAGTTTCCACCTTCATCAAGAGAACCTAGAGAAGAAGAAAAGGACAAAGGAGGAGGGAACAAAACAAAACAAAACTAACAAACACAAATAAATGAACAAAAAAAAATGAAAAATAAGAACAAAAACCAAGAAATAAGATAACCAAGAAAAGAAGACAAAATAAAAACACCCACAAATAAAAACAACACAAAATACACAAGGAAAAAGTAAACAAAATGAAAAAATAAAATAAAAACTAACTTAACCTAACATCTAACTAACCCTAAGCTACTCATAAACTAATTCAAAGCTAAGCCTTAAAAAATAGTACTATGAATATTTGAACATTTGATAGACCAAATTTTTAGTATGGGTAGGGGTATTAACTTACCAGGTAAGGTTCTAAGCTAGCAAATTCATAGTTATACTTAGAAGTATAAAATTCAAGTAGAATAGGCTCACTTTGAGAGTACAAATCTTTAAAAAATATTTTTTTTGAATTTTATTATTTACCATAATTAATCCACCAAAAATTCTTATCTTCCCTAACATCATATTCAAACTAAAAGTAAGTAAAATATGGAGGATAATGAAATGATGCCACCTAATTTATAACATTTCTAGTTACAAGAACAAGCTCATGTCATATGATTTCATCTTCTTGAGGTCTCATCTCATGGTACACCATTCCATTTAGATCAGGCACATGCACATCAAAAGAAACATCATTCATTAGTGATGTGCAATGAATTTTAAAGATATCAAAATAGAGTTCAAAAATTTCATGCATATCCTTATTATCATTAACATTAGTCCTCATTCATAAACAATAATGTTTGACTTCATTTGAGATGTCAACTTCAATCATGTTTTTCAAAGTACACATGTCATTCTAGTTAGATGATTATCTTCCTTAATTTTTAAAGTAACTTTTCAATATCTACCTTATGTACCCTAATAATATCTTAGGCAAACAAGAAATCAGAGCAACTTACTTTAGAGTGTGAATCAAAAGGATGGATCCTACATGAATCGCATAAAACATGAAATTAGAATACTCATGGGTCAAAAAAATTGCATCTCCTATCAATCTCATTAGATGAAATAGATTTTAAGTTAGAATTAATCCTCACCGTGGTTTTCCCCTTAATAGGGTTTTCCACGTAAAAATCTAGTGTTCTATTATGAATGATTGTGGATGTGTTGTTTCATTTTTCTACATTCATACTAATATTCAATAAGGTTTTTAAGGTTTAATGCACAACTAATTCACCCCCCCTCTCATTTGTCATGTGTATCTAACACATAAGTGTGAGTACAATGCAATCCTCACAACATGGTTGTGACAATGGGTTACAAGAGATACGTGGTTTTTAAGTGAATTAATTTTTAAAATTTATTACACCACCTTTAAAGAATATTGTATTATATAACTATTCATACTTAGTATTTCACATCTCACCTCCAACTAAATAATGAGCTATTACAACAAAGAAAAAAAGAATTCTACAAGCCATGTTTACATAAAAATATTGTATTATTTTATAGAAAGCTATAAAAAAAATTCACTTCCACATCAAGCCAAATAGTTTACTAACCAACAATTAGAACTCAAGGCTATGTAATTAAGATTATTGCTTCACAAGGAAGGATGATGGTTCTAGAAAAATTCACTAAAAGTGGTACCTATAATAACACCAATACCATTTTTGTGGCTTGCAAGAGGGTTGCTTCTTAGGTCTTTTGTAGATTAATGCACCACCTTGATTATTACAAGAACATAATGAGACTCTCCAAAAAGTAGCATATAGCACTGTACACAATGAAAAGTACTTCTATGATCAAGACAATTCCTCTAAACATTCGATGGTTTCTACCATAGCTTTAGTAAATTACACATTTAGGACAAATCACTAAGTTCAATTCATAAATTTTCTTACTAGATCATCTTAAGCATCATTTTGTAAACTTTAGATAGTGTAGTCAATGTTGCAACTAGGGTGGCACTCATGAGGCTTGTAATAGGCCAAGTCATTAAGTATCTCATTAGGGACACATTGGAAATTGATTTAGATTCACATCCATAAGGATATGAGATTTAAGCATAGGAAACAATTCCACTTTTCTAGGAGAAAATTCAATTTTCTAGCAACTCTTGACCTCTATGACATGATTTTATGTAGCTTATATATGTATGCATATGTATAACACAATTTAAGTAGTTGATAGGAGAAAGAACATAAACAACCATACACCTTTCTAAAGGGTGTTTCATATATAAAATGAGCAAATGAATAAAATTGAATTCATAATTTTAGCTTTATATCTCTTTATCTCTATTTTCCTTGACTATTTATAAGATTTTGCACACACCATAACTCATCCACATTCTTATGTAGAGAGTTATCTAGTGGGATTCATCCTTGCCCTAAAATTATTAATCAAAAAAATATGCTTCATGCCTTTGTGATATCAAATGTGATTATGCATACTCAAATGTAGACTAACAATTTGGATCTCAGGGTGGGCCACCTTGAAAACCTCTTAGATCATTGGGACATTGCTCCTTGTTTGGTGGCTTGGGTTCCTCTTTCATCACCTTATGATTAGTCCCCACAAATATAATCACTACAAAGGCTTCAATGTTCTTAAAGTCATTGGTCTCCTTTACAAACTGAACAACAAATTAGGTAGTGTACCCTTGCCTCCCCGTATCCTCCCTTGCCCCTTGTAGACTAGGCATTAACCCCTCTTCTCAATGATGTAGATGGCCTCCTACTAATCATGATAAGTTCCCCAAATTGATATTGGTCATCGACAATGTCTATGCAACATACAAAATGAACATTTGACTGTATTTATTAATTAATTGAAAATAAATAATACATTATATCTTTATTTTTAATTAATTAATAAATACAATCAAATATCTGTTTTGTATGCTACATACAATTCGTTGGCCATTTATAAAAATCCAAGCCATGTGTTTTTGAGTTTTAATTGATTATTACTTGGGCATATATGCATCGAGTATTGATAGCCACGAAGACAAATACTGTAAAGCTCAGATGGAAGATCCTCTGTATACAATCCCCATGAAAATCCTCTTAGCAAAACCACGGGTTTCTTAGTGGCGTGACGTCATAAAACAGGGAGAGCTCAAGAGGTGGAAAAAGTAATCCACGGGCTTCAACAAAAATACTTAAAATCCAGCAATTGCGACGGTGGATATTTAGTGTGAATAGGTTGAACTCAGAATTTATGTGTGAGACTTGTGAGGAAAGTATCAGTGTTATTAACTCTGCAATGGTCAGTTTTTTCTTATATGTATAATTGTTCCTTTTTAGTGGGGAATGATTTGATGGAGATTTAAATGGCAATGGACAGTAGTTTGACCAGAGAAATTTTACTTGTAAGGATTCGATGTAGTTGCATAAAGATTTTGGATCTTTAAATACACATAAATTCATAGCGGGTAATTCTTTGCATTACTGCTTAGTTTAGCTTTTTTTATAAGCCAGGACTGACTGAAATCTTCCATATTAGGAGATTTTTGTTGGAAAGCGATGCATGAGCCTCACTGTCATGCAATTCACTGAGGGTGCCATGCATTGTTATTAATAAACAATTAATTTTAATCTGTTTGTTGACTGTAACTCTCATGTGCAGTCTTATTTTTAGAGAAACTATTTTAGTTCAATGTTTGCATGTGCAGCATGCAATGTTTGCATGAACTATGTTTAGTATTGGTAATGCAAAACCGGTCATACGTAATGAATTCTATTATCAGAGGAATAAAGACTGCTGTGTGTTTGTGTAAAAGATTTATGCATTTCCTCTGTTCTTGTGTAACTGTTTTCGTATTTCTGTTTCTGTCATTTTTATTGTGTTTGCCTGGGCTTTGAAAAGCTACAATTTTAGTGGTCAGAGTTTACCATTATTGGCTATTATATTTTGGACATTGAGATAAGTTGCGGAGGAACTTCAAAGAATATGGAGTTCGTTACAGGAGCACAGAACGGTAATAGTTCTAATGAACATAGCGAAATGAGTCCGAGAACATCCCAACCTCATGTGCTTGCTGTGGATGACAGTGTTCTGGATCGAAAAGTTATAGAGAAGCTGCTGAAGAACTCTTCTTACAAAGGTTGGACTCCACTGCTTAATTATATTTTCAGTTTATATGAAAAGATCATTTGGGGATTGGGTTTAAATATCACCCTGTTTTTTATATAAATTTCATAGTTCAATGGATTTGATCAGAAATCAAAGAAAAACACACAGAATCAAACCCAACAATTTTGTATGGAAAGCATACATTGCATTAATAATATTATTATTCATAAGTGCATTATTACCTTCTAAATTGATTTAGAGTCGTGCTCTCTTCCCAACTAACATGCGTGATATTTAAAGTGGGTGGATGCATTTTGTTGCAATGTTTGAAATGCAGTGACCACAGTTGATAGTGGAAAAAGAGCTCTGGAATTCCTCGGATTAGTTGATGACAACAATGTTGTAAATGAGAAAAATGTAGGCTCCAATATATCTTTATATTTTTTTTGTCATATATAGGGCATAAAAGTTTTGTTTGTAGATATATTACAGTAATAAAATCTGTTAGAGCTACTTCTGATGGAATCCCATTTATTTCTTACGCAGGAATTGAAGGTGAATATGATAATCACAGACTACTGCATGCCAGGAATGACTGGGTACGAGTTGCTGAAGAGAATTAAGGTAATTCTTCTTACTATAGAATATATTTAAGCTCTGGAGAATTTTCCTTGTGCTTCTTGTATGAAAATTTGTTTTCTGTTTTTCATAGCAGCAATCAGAGCTGAAAGAGATTCCAGTGGTTATAATGTCATCGGAGAATGAGCCTTCTCGGATAAGCAGGTAATTACACAACTAACATATCCTCAATTTTTCCAGGGAAATGATTACTTTCTTGTAAAGTAATTGATAAAACTATGGAGTTTGTAATTGAGCAGATGCATGGACGAAGGAGCAGAAGACTTTATATTGAAGCCTGTGCAGATGTCAGATGTCAGAAGATTAAAAGCGCTGCGAGGGAAGTTGTTACCTGGGAAGCATACAGAATCGGTTCGTAAATAGAGGGTATTTGAATTGCACAAGAATTTCTCAAAGAAACCACAAGTTCTGCAAAAATTTCACCAGAGGAAACCCATTTGCAATAAACAAACCATCCATGCAATGTTTGCAAGCTTTTTCCAAGGTCAAATCTTTAAATATAAAAAATCAAACTCATTCTGGAAGAGTTGTCTTACAGAGTAGACAACTTTGTTAATTTCTGATCGATGGCAGACATGGTTGGTTTGTTTATGTTTTCGTATCAGTCCATTTCTTTGAATTTTGGACGTTAACTTTCTGAAATAATATATTGCAATTTGACAGATTTGCTGCTTCCCATGCCTACACTACACAATTTTGAAACCGCTTTAACGTAAAAAGAACTGTCTCACAAATAGGTGCAAGCATTTTGGCAAATGGAATGATATGATGTAAATGTGGATAAGGTTTGAATGGTTTAGATTGATTTTCTAATCAGTTTCTTCCATTATCTAAAATTTTATGGAAGACTGCCTTCATTTATGATTATCTAAATGACTGAAACACAAATCAATGTGGCATTGGCAAGCGTCTATTTTCATAAACACAATTTTATTAACATCTCTCATAATAGAGGCAAATCTACAAGATTAAAAACTCGTATTTTACCTCTAATCAAAAACATCTGTCATAATAGAAGCAAATCTAATAACTTATAATCAACCATGGTGAAATTAGATTATGACGCTACAAGATTAATTGGATTGTGTCGCCACAAAAAGTGTAGTATCATGATATATATTTATCATTTTTTTTATGTTGAGTAAGTAGAATAATACGTTACATCATGAGAATATAATATGATATTATTTAGTATTTTTTAATAGAATGAGGTGATTGATATACCTTTCACTATTGATTTTTTAATAGTTAAAAGAAAAATTATCCTTTTTTTTTTATATATATTTTGTAAATTGAGATTATATGTTATTATTATTTTTATGTTAAATAGTTTTAGAATATGAAGTTACATCATAAAAGTATTATATTATTTAGTATTTTTGAGTGAGAATGAAATGATTAGTGGACTTTTGATTAGTGTATCTTTTGATGGTTAGGAAAAGTCATTCTTTTCTCTCTTACATTATTTAGCAAACAAAGATATAAATTGTCACTATTTATATAATGAATAGTCTTGAAATAATGAGCTACATCATGGAAATATGATAGCATTTAGAATTTTTGAATGAGAATGGGGTGATTAATGGACCTTTGACTATTGTACCCTTAGATAGCTAAGAGAGGTCATTTTTTGTCTCTTATATTATTATGCAATAAAAATTTGTGATTTTTGTTTTCTCACTTTTTATGTTGAATAGTCTTGGAATAATAAGCTACAAAATAGGAATATGATACTATTTCATATTTTTAAGTGGGAATGAGATGATTAGCGGACCTTTGACAATAGAAATAGGATATTATTTAGTATTTTTGAGTGAATGAAGTTATTAGTGGACCTTTGACCATTATACCTTTCAATAGTTAAGAAATTTTATTCTTTTATCTCTCACATTGCTTTGTAAACTTTATTTTTAAATAATTTTGATAACATGGTTCAATTTCTTAATCCATCGAAACCCATTATGTTAATTTGGGTAGGTTACTATGTAAATCTCATTATTTTTTGTGTAAAATAATCTTAATGGGGATAGGAGAAATGGATTACAATGCTAACTTCCTTTGTTGTCTAATATATTGTAGCCTACAAGACATTTAAAATGAGATAAAAAATTAATTCATTAAGTGTCCACCCCAAAACTTACAAAGATAGAAATGGAGGTTGCCATTCTCTCAATAGTAGAAATTAATAATATATCTCTTCTTTGCTTATGTAATCTCCATAATGAAGAACCCATCCAAATCATTGAAGAAATGATGAAAATAAGGAGTCAATATTTTAATCATGCACATGGCAACTACCATGAAATAAATGTGTAATGTAGTAATTTAAGGTCTAAAAAGGTAGAGGATTTATGAGAACTAGAATAAAATTACACACTATTTGCTACACCCTTAATCCTATAGTTTTCATGCGATTATGAGTAGTTGATTTGTGTCTACTCTAACTCTAAATTAAGTTACATAACCATTAATATAGTCTTATATAGGTAGTTAAGTAGTCATAGGAGTCATCCAAGGCATAAGAATGGTATATATAAGAGCTAGAGATTATTTTATCATCATCACACTACAAGTTGTGTTCTTATTGGAGCCTTTTAGAGGTTTTTCCCCTCAAAGAGGCTTATTATTCCCAAGTGATATCAAGGGTTTGTAACATATTTTCTATTATATCCTTCTCTTGTGCAATTTTCTTCATTACAAGATGTGTTAGAGCTTAATAATTGCACACATGGGGAAAGAATCAGGGTATTTTTCTTACTCAAGGGGTCAAATTGTGAAGTGCACATCTCTCTCAAATTAGGATTTTTTGTTGGAGCATGCTTCCAATAATGTCTGCAGACCAAAGCAACACCTTCACAAAAGAGATAAGCAACACATGAAGATGCTATTTCATGAGAAATGAAAAGAAATGAATTGAGATGAAAACTAATGTACAAAGCATGTCTTAAAAAGGCATGATAAGGTCAGTGCAGGAAAGATAACCAACATAGTATAGTTACAATTATTAAAGACATAACTACAAATTATTAAACGCCTAAGTTAACTTAAGAAAATGTGAACGGTAAAAAACCATTCACTCTAACACCCACTCTTAAGTGTAACTTAGGGAGACTAAAAAGGGAAATAAGATGCAATATGGGTCCCAACAACAAGGCCATGTTAGGTACCCATGCAAAAATACAATGCAAAAAAGAAATCTCTTGCAACTGAAGAAAAGGAGAAAAACCCTATGGGAAAAAACCCCTCTCCAAAAGAGAGAAAATATAGAAGAAAAAAAAAAGGAAAAGAAGGAAGGAGGACTCATCAAGACCCCCCAAGGATAACTTCCTTCACCCCAAGCATTGATCTTAGCAAAAGATACCAAGGAGATGCCAAAGGTTTAGTAAAGATGTCTACAACCTGTTGCTCCATACGAAAATACTCCAAACTTAGAACACCCTCCTAAATGAGTTGTCGAATGAAGTGCATGTGGATCTCAATATGCTTAGTAGATTGATGTTCCACTGGGTTGCAAGAAATATGTATAACACTCTAATTATCACACCAAAGAGTAGTGGGATGATCAACAAGAAAGCCAAACTTAGCCATCAACTGTCAAAGCCACAAAACCTTTTGACTAGCCAAAACAACACATCGATACTTAGCCTCAATCAATGACAATGCAATAGTAGTTTGCGTCTTGCAAGACCATGTAATCAGATCAAAACTTTAAGACTTGAAAGACAAAGCCAGAAGTAGACTTCCAATCATTAACATCACCATCCCAATCGGAGTCAATGAAGCCCACAATCTAAGTAGCACCTGATGTGTAATGAATTATGAATTGTGTAGTGCCCTGAATGTACCGTAGGATACATTTGGATGCCTTCCAATGACTCTCATGAGGATATTGAGAGAAATGGGAGACAAGACCAACTGCAAAGGAAATATTAAGACAACTATGTGTCAAGTACAAAAGTCCTACCAACCAACTGCCAATATAATATAGCATCCATTGATGGAGTACTACAATAGGAAGACAACACAACACTTGAGTGTTAGGGAGTAGGGGTTAGCTTGCAATCAACCATCCCAAATCTTTGAAGCAAATCAAGAGCATACTTCTACTAGAAAATATAAATACCTATAGAAGACTAATGAATCTAAATACCAAGGAAGAAATACAAGGGACCAAGGATAGTCATATCAAACAACTTTGTCAAAGCTCTAAGTATCCTCAATCATGGAAGGAGAACTCCTAGTGAGAATCAAGTTGTCTACATAGAGAATAAGAATGAGAAGATCCCATCCATGCCTTTGAATGTAAACTGTAGGATCAAAGTGGCATCTAGTGAATCCAAAAGCAAGTAGAAAACTATCCAACTTCTCATACCAAGCTCAAGGGGCTTGTTTGAGACTATACAATGAACATTGAAGCCTGCAAACAAGTGAAGGGTCGTGCACAAATACTGGCAGCTACTCCATATAGATCTCTTCCTAAAGATCACCATGAAGGAAAGCACTCTTCACATCCATCTAATACACTGAAAAACCCTGAGATGTAGCAATAGAAAGTACAAGACATGAGTGGAATCCATCTTGGAAATAGGAGCAAAGGTCTTTGAATATTTGATGCCCTCATCTTGATAAATCCCTTGGGTGATCCCACAAAACCGGTTTACAATTTCGTTGAGGAAGGAAAATTACAAAAACACCCCCATGAAGAAAATTGTTGGTTTTAGGGGGTTCGCACAAATGGGGGGGTTCACTCTTACCCAAAAGGGGTTTGCTCGAACCCCCCTTCTAGTGAACCCTCTTTAATGATGGGACCCACTTTTTGCACATTTTCCTAAATGGAAAAAAGGGAAATTTTGAAAAATGGGGGGTTCACTTGAACTCCTCTTTGAGCGAACCCCCCTTCGCTCGAAAGTTCAAGGGGGGTTTGCTCGAAGGGGGGTTTTGAGCGAACCCCCTTTTTTCCCCTTCTCCCCTTCTTGAACTAATTTTTTGCAAAAAAAATCCTTTTGAAGCTTGGGTTGAGGATGAAAATGGAGGAAAATTCACTGACCCAACTAGATGATGGTAGTCCTCAAAATGAGCTATCCATCAAATATAATTTTAATATATTTTGGTTTTATTATATTTTTCTTATAGTTTAATTAAACATAGGTTTTTTACCAAAAATAAAGCTCTTTATTCTACACATATGGAAAAATAGTAGGTTATAAAAAAAAAATTGAAAAATATGTTTGGGCTAGGTATTGATGTTCTTGATCCAATAAAAAAAATTGAATTTTGATACATACAAAAAAATTTATGTTTTTTACAGTCCGCCTATGTCTAAATTGTAATTGGTTTGACTTCAAAACTTGATGAAGAAAAAAATATTTAATAAAACACTATAAAACCAAATGAACTTGTTAGATATCATAGTTACAAAGCTAAATTAAAAAAAATATAGAATTTCATCCTTCTTAGAAAAAAATTTATGTTGTTTACAGTGAGCATCACTCTTTAAAAATGGTGTTGTAGTGTCAAAAATTGTCATCAGGACATTTTCACACTTGTTTGGGCCCTCCTTGTGGAATTGAGCTTCATTTCCCCTTGATTTAGTGTTGTAATGTGGTTGACACATTCGCATTAGGTTTTGGGCCTTTGTGAACTAATGGATTTAAATTGTACCTTGGTAAAGTGTTGTAACACATGTTCACATTTTTCTAAGGTTTTATTAATTAACTGAACATAATAAACCTCCTTTTAATAAAAATAAATCTTAATATTTCCTTATTTAAGTGTTGTAAAGTTTTGTAACACACTTTCACACTCTTCTAGGATTTTCATTAATAATTAGGCTCTCCTATGCTTTAATTGGCCCTATTTTCCATTCACAAGCCTCATTTATTGCATCTTTTCAAGGATAATCCTAACACCAATCATTACCTAATAATAATTCAGGTGTTTCTGGCTTGTGTGACCCTAATTTAGTGATTTGGGACTCATTCACCACCTTGGGCGAATGAGTCCCACCTATATTTTTGGGTACCAAACTTGTTTTTGCACATTTCTCAGCACTTTTGATTTTTAGTCCCATACATTAAGCTTGGTGGGACTCATTCACCACCTTGGGCGAATGAGTCCCTTGTGGCCCAAAATCAAAATTAATTCAAATTTCTGGCAAGATTTTATTCTCCTAGATCTGATGTCACCTTGTAGTGTTGTAATTTCAGGAATTCTTGCAAAATTGAGTATAAATACAAGGTTCTTTCACTCATATTTTCACCTAGCAATCTAACAAGAAATCAAGTGTTCACAAGAGTATTCAAGGGTATATTTTCAAGCATTTTAGAGCATTCTTCAAAAATCAATCACCATGTCAAGGATTTCATGCATCATGTTGTTTTAGAGCTAACAATTATGGTGTAGCATTTTGTGATTCAAGCAAGCATTACATTCAAGATAAACATCATTCAAGCAAGAGTCAAAGTCTACATCCATTGGTCCATTGCATACATTTTTGTAGCACATTATTGCTAGGGTTTGGTGAGTTGCAACATTGTTATTTTTTCATTCATCATTCTCCATTCTTATTTGAATTCATTTCAAGGGTTGATTTCCAAAATGGGGTTTGATCAAGGAAATCCCCTATCCACTATCCCCACAACATTTTCCCCTCTTCTTTTTGTGTTATTTGTAGGACTAGGTTGCAAATTTTCTAAGGAGAAATATTGGAGAAAAGTTTCAAATCATTCATAGTTGTCAAAGTTTTCATCAAGCCTTGGAGAACATTGGAGAGGACCTACAGGTTGCAATTCAGATATTTGGATCCAAAAACCAATCAGGAAGGACAGAGAAGATAGAGAAGAGTAGGATCAGCCTTTAAAGCTTCAGAAAATCCCAACTGGATTGATTCGCCACTTCTAGCGAATGAGTCCAAGTTCTAGTCAATTGTTTAGGATTTTATAGATTTGGATAACCTTTTGGAAGATTCTTGTTCCTACACAGTTTCCCAGAAATAGGACCGATTTTCCTAGCTTGGTGAATGAGTCCCAACCAACATTAAAAGTATAATTTCCAGTGATTCAGACCTCCATTCAGCCATCTTTAGTTTCCTAGGTGCACATCTTCTTGTCTTTAGTTTTCTATTTCATTTCATTCACTGTTCTAGTTCATTTAGTGCTACTTTGCATTCAATTAGGGTTTAGTGTTGCAACTTTCATTTCATTATCTTTTCCAAGTGTAAACTTGGTGGTCAACCCCTCATTAGATCATATGTTGCCCCTAAAAAAACCCTCTTTCAAGATCTCTTTCTCTTTTGCATTGAGATCTCAAGGGTTTGTTTTTGAATGAAAGTGAAAATTGTCCTTTCTAGGTCTAAAACCCTAGGTGGGAAGCAAAACAATTTTCCACGTTTTTGGTGTTTACTGATAAAAACTAGTTTTTGAAGGAGATGGAAAAATAAATGCAATCTGATTCAAAAAATTTAAATATATATGTATATATATATAATCTATAGACAAAATGTCACAAATCACTAGTTTGCATAATCTTCAAATTCCTCATGGTTTAGCAGCCATAGGTGCCCAAAAGTGAAGATTTCATTAAAAAAAATAGTTCAATATCCATTTTGGCCAAAAATTATAAACCAATATTGTGGGATCACCCCCCTTAGCCACAAGATGAGCCTTGCACTTGTCAATAGAACCATTAGCTACAAACTTGGTACAATACACCCACTTGCACTGAACCAACTTTCTTCCCTTAGGAAGAAGAACAAGATCCCAAGTATGATTCTTTGTCAAAGAATAATATTCTTCAGCCATGGCACTATCCCACTCTAGAACACCTAAAGCATCTGAAGACTTCTAAGGATTGGTAGAAATTGTATGACTCAAAATATTGATACCTAAAGCCTGAGAATGAGTACGACAAGAAATTGTGGGATCAACTACATGAGAACCAACCTCCTTAAGAAGAGTGTGATCCCAAAGAGGTTGTGTGGGTGTAGTCTCAAGAGAAGATGGATTTATGTCAGCCACAATATCAATACCATCATTAGGACCATCAAGAACATCATCACCATCATCATCAATAGGAAATAAAACATCCTCTGAAGAAGAACTAGGAAAAAGGGAGTAGAGGCCTATGATGGAGAATCCTTCAAAATAAAGGACTCATCAAAATGAAAATCACAACGAAAATGTACCTCTTGAGTGACGGGATCAAACAAATGATAACCCTTCACATCCTCACAGTAGGGCCAATGAAGATGAACTGCTAACTCTTCTTCTCCAAATTGCTTTTTGCCTACCTATTGGAATGGATTTCCATGCATCACTGCCAAATGCTCTGAAGTAGGAGACTTTAGGATTTATATGAGACTAAGCCTCCTTGGGAGTCATATTTTTCATTTCCTTGTGAGGTATATGGTTCTGAATGTAGTTGGCACAATTGACAGTCTTTTCCCAAAAGGCTAGAGCCATGGACCTAGACTAAATCATAAATTGGAAATTTCCCATAAGGTTTTATTCTTTCACTTGGCCACACCATTTTGTTGAGGAGTGTATGGCATTGTGTGCTAATGAAGAATACCTCGAGCATTGCAAAAGTCTTGAAATGCATGATTAACATACTCCCCCTATTATCTGTGTCAATCTTTTGAAGGGAATGTCCATACTACTTCTCCATAAATGCAATGAAGGTCATGAAAAAATGAAGAACCTCATCCTTGTACTTCAAAAAGTACACCCAAGTGTGGAGGGACAAGTTATCAATGAAGGTGAGAACATACTTGGCCCCTAAAAAGGAGTGGGAAATGACATAAGGTCACTATGCACCAACTCAAGGGGTATCGAAGCACGTGTAGCCATACCTTTTGGAAATGGATCTTGATGATGTTTCCCTAGTACACAACCTAGTAAAACCCCATAAGAATAAGAGATATGAGGTAGACCAATCACCAAGTTTTTTGTGCTCATCTATTGGAGATATCTATAATTCAGGTGCCCAAGTCATTCATGCCATAGCTTACTCACAAAATTTGCATGAGAAATAAAGGATGATCCTAATGAAGGCTCAAATCCATCAAACTTATATAAATGAGCTCTATGATCAACTACACCAATAGAAAAAACCTTCTCAAGATTCTCTAACTATCAAATAGTCACATCACTGGGAGAGAACTCAACAAGCCTTCCATCACCATGCTAAAAAATCTAATAAATAGAGAGCATATTTTGTGAAATATTAGGAACAAGAAGAGCATCAGCAATGCAACCATCCTACATCTGAACTGAGCCTATCCCTAAAACTAGAATCTAAGAAGAGTCTCCAACCGCAATGTGAGTAGTATGACTATCGAAGAGAGAATCAAGAATATCTGCATCATGAGTTATGTGATTTGAAGGGTGATCCCATAAAGCTAGTTTACAATTTCTGAGAGATTCTAATTTTTGCTGAAATCACATATTTTTAGAAAATATAATGATTTAATCATTAAAAAATTATAATTAAAGCATTCCAATTGAAGAAGTTTTGATCAAACTACCTTAGATCAAACCCCCTTGGATAGAACCTCGCTAGTTTTAAACCATACCTATAACAGAGTCTCTTTTACACCTATCAAAATGCTGATAAAAAACCACTTTTGATTTACCTTTTGGGGGATCAAATGAATTCATTTTAAAAAAAATTATACTTGTATGTAGTCCTTATTATAAGCTTCCCAAAAATTATAATTTTAAATAAATTTAATTTAATTAATTATATTTATTTTTTATTTTTGTGAATGTAGGTTTTTCACCAAAAATCAAGCTCTTTGTTCTACACATGTGGAAAAATAGAATATTATAAAAAAAATTGAAAAATGTGAGTGCATAGATATTGAAGTCCTTTATCCAACCAAAAAAGAATTTGAATTTCAATGCATACAAAAAAAGTTGTGTTATGTAGTCTACCTATGTCTGAATTGTAATTGGTTTGACTTTGAAACTTGATTAAGGAAAACATATTGAATAAAACACTATGAAACCAATTGGAATCACTAGATGTCATAGTTACAAACCTAAATTCAAAAAAAAAAATAGAATTTTGTCCTACATAGAAAAAAAGTTATGTGTTATACGGTGAGCATCACTCCTTAAAAATGGTGTTTACTGAAAAAAACTAGTTTTCAAAGGAAATGGAAAAAGAAGTTGCAATCTAATTCCAAAAATTTTGAAAAAAAAATATTTAGAATCTACAAAAAAATGTCACAAATCACAAGTTTTCATCATCTTCAAATTCCTCGCAGTTTAAGCTATAGGTGCCTAAAAGTGAAGATTTAGTTAGAAAAAATCAATTCAATGTCCAATTTGGCCAAAATTGTAAACCCGGTTGATGGAGCTTTAAAATATGCTCATAATTTGATGATATGATAAACTTTTAAATATTCATTTTGTTATTTCATAGCTGTTTAAACTTTGATGAAACCTTTTATGGGGATATCGTAGCAAGACACTTTATATTCCTGCTGACCTATTGTGTTGGCTTGAT
Source organism: Sequoia sempervirens (assembly GCA_007258455.2). Classification (NCBI taxonomy): domain Eukaryota; kingdom Viridiplantae; phylum Streptophyta; class Pinopsida; order Cupressales; family Cupressaceae; genus Sequoia; species Sequoia sempervirens. The sequence continues at coordinate 34,543 of VDFB02112969.1, forward strand.
TGCATTTGCCGCAGTGACTCGAAAATGGTATATCGCTATCTGATTTTAAATGGTAGTAGATTTGAAATGTGTGATTAATGGATGTACCATATGCCTCTTCTTAGCGTCACATTACCTTTTGTTTAGCGAGTTGTTGAAGGCAAGTAAGATCCAAGCCTTGGCCGATCACAAACGCTCTTGATAAAGCCATTTCTGCCGACTTTGAAGGAAGCTCATGAGAACTCTTTGACCGAAACGATTTGGAAAGATTTTTAATGAAAGTCAATCTGGAGAGAGTGGAGCGCTAGATTCTCTCTGAATTGGGTTGAACACATAAATTCATTTATGAAGTTTGTTCCTTGATTCAGGGATATACTTTACTTCCACGTCTTTCTTTGATGAAGTTGGTTAGTTAGTTGTTCTTCTAATTTAAAAATAAGATACTCCTCCTGCGCGAGGTGGTGATAGAAGAGAAATAGAATGAGTAATAGATGATTTTTAGGTAAGATAGAAACAGAGTAGTAGAGATCATGTAAGAATCGGTATGATAATGAAAGACAGAATCTGTTTGACTAGAAGCAGAGCTTGTTGTTAGTTTTCACACCAACAAGACAATGTATTTCATTCTGTCTTCATGAATAAAGATCGATGAAGTTCTGAGTTCAGCATCTGTGTAATCAGTAGATGCTTGCTAAGGGGGCCCACTTAGTAAGTATCTATAGTTAATTAGTTAGATGTTCTTTTATGGCGATATCGGTTAGCTTTCATCTTTTGAAGTTTTTATGCAAACTTCGGTCTTGCTGCTCACCGCTGACATAGAGAGTCCATCCCTGTGACTGTTCCTACAGCATAAGGCCAGTTCATGGTTTGTTCTTCAGTCGTAGCTGTTACAGTTTCTGTTTTAATCAAGCATAGTTGAGTTAAAGAATTCTGCATTACCATTCTATAGCTTAGATAGAATTTCTTTCCAGTATGTATTTTTGCTAAGATTTGACTAAAACAAATTCCTAGTGCATATACTTTGCTGTGCCATTTAAAGTCTACGTCCCCTGGTTTGACAAGTAAATGAACGTCCACAGAAAGATATTAGTCACCTGTCGGAATGTGCAATTCCCAGGAAAGTTTCACTTTGATATTCATATCCTTTTGTGAGTGCGAGCCATTTTTGGCACCGTTGCCGGGGATGGTGTCAAACTAGGAGTCTGACAAAGTCATTTTCAGCATTAGTTTAGTCTGTTAGTCAAAAAATTTCAAAATCTTTCAAGCCGTTATTCACCATATTGCATGCATAGAAGAAGGAGAGACGCACTGGGAAGGTTCCTCCCTGAAAATTTGTTTATTGAACTACCGTTTGACCCAGCTGATAACGAACCTGAAGAAAATCCATTTGCTCTGCTATTCCAGCACCCAGACATGGCAAATAATCCACCTAATAATCCACCTCCTGCATTTGAGTTTCCCATTGTTCCCCAACAAGATACTGATAATCTTAAAAATATCCCCTCTTCCTTGCTCCC